>JAIOJX010000023.1:141344910-141512410 GCA_022376925.1 Tragulus kanchil
TTGGTTGATCATTCGCTACGTACTTATTTGATGAGGGGTCATCCTCACTCTTGGCTTCCCAGGTGGCTCAGTGGTAAAGAATCTGCCTGCCAGTGCAGGAGACACTGCAGGGTTCAGCCCCTGCGTCGGAAGGATCTCCTGGAGAAGGAAACGGTAACCCGCTCCATTCTTCTTGCCCAAGAAATCCCGTGGATAGAGGAGTCTGGCGGACTCCAGCCCATGAGGTCACAGAGAGTCGACATGACTGAGCACACACACTCCCGTAAATTGTTTGACTTTTTTGAACTCTGTTTTGTCGTTTCTCTTGGAAAGTAGCTATCTCTTTATATTTTTGGTGACTGTGCTCATGGTTATAAAATATCCTTACATCATTTTTCATAATTTACTTAAAGATAATATACTCATTCATGGAAAATGTAAAATCTTACAACCATATACGTTTAGGTACCAGCTGTGTTGCTGATGAACTTGTGTCAACTCGGGCTAGTGGGGAGTGGAGGTGGGGGTGGTTGTGCCCTTCTCTTCAACCAGCCTCTCATGCAGGTGCCTCAAGATGACTGGCCTCTTCTTTTTAAAGTATTGATGAGGGTACAGCGTTGGTTTTTTTTTTTTTTTTTTTTTTTTCAATCACTTATGATTTGAATTAGATTTTCCTGAAAGTTTAGTTTTATTTCCTAAAGGGGAAAACAAGTCTCCTAATATCACAGGCGTTACCTGCACGTCTGTTCCCAGCCTTTGGTATTAAGAGCAGGTCAGAACACAGCCCAAACACCACGGTCTGCTTAAAAGGTCAGTTTCATCAGCTTCATTCAGGAAATAGCATGAAAAATTAAAATTGAATAAGATACAGTCCTTGCCTTCAAAGAGGTTAAAATCCAGATGGAGAGCTGTGTGTGTCACTGGCTATGTGATTTAAAAATAAAAGTCCCCGTTTCATTCTAAGGCAGAAGTTAGTACTTGACCAGTTAGTGACAAGGCCTGGGGTTGGGTGACCCTTTGGATTTAAGAGGAACACAGGATATTAGAATATTTTAGAAGTACCCCCCAATTACTGCTGTTTGATTGAAAAAGAAAATATCATTGTCTTTTAAGGTAACTGTAGATGCCCTAGAGAAGCAAATGGCAACCCACTCCAGTATTCTTGCCTCTGAAATCCGACAGACAGAGGAGCCTGGTGGGCTACAGTCCATGGGGTCGCAAAATCAAACAGGACTGAACACACACAGCACGCAACACACATGAGACTCTTACGTTTCTTTGTATTACTTTACACGTTTTTTGGTTTATTTATATTGTTTGATTTGTTTACAAACAATACTTGGCCAGATTATAGTAAGGAAAGCGTCTCTATTTTGGCCTTATCTCTTTTCTTTTCAATATTTTTGGCAGGACTCAGTAGCCTCGCTGCCTCGTACTTGAACCCGGTGAAATCCTTTGTGCCGCAGATGCCGAAGCTGCTGAAGTCTCTCTTCCCGGTCCGCGATGAGAAGAGGGGCAAACAGCTGTCTCCCCTGGCGCATCAGGTAAACCGTCGGAAGAGTGCGGTGCACGTGCTCCTGGTGGGTCGGGCACTGATGGGTGGGTGCTCCGCGCTGCCTGGAAACGGGAGAGAGGGTGAGCGGTGGGGATGTCCGAGCTGCCTTTCAGACCTGGTAAAAGCTCTGATAATTTCTTTTCCACTCTCGTCAGAGATAACAGAGCTGTTTAAACGTATTGACACTCTGAATTCTTTTTGCTTTTAAAAAACGCCCAGTACGCTCCTAATGTGATTTATGGTAATATCACTTAGAGCAACAATAGTGAAATTTATGAAGTGCACTTACTGCTGTTTGTGTATTGCCAACCAGAAAATGGAATTCTATTTTTAATTCTTGATTTCATTTCTTATTTCAAACAATTTTACATCATCCACGTCCTTGCGGCTCAACCTCTTTTCCCTCTACTGTGGTTCACCTGTTCTTTCACTTAAATAGCAAAATGGATCACTTGTCTTAGGCCCCCTTTTCTTAAAACTCTACCAGCCTTAGAAGAAGTTTTAGAGAAGATGTGAAAGGATTTTCCAAATAATCAGGAAACTGCTCTTAATGTGATGGTGGATGGGAAGCCTGTTGGAACCGTAGATTCCAGCCTCCTATAGGTGTGAATTCAGCAGAAAATGATAAATGAGGATTTATTTATACTTATTCAAAAACACATACCATGCAAGTTCAGTTGTTGAAGTAAGTCTTTTGACATCAGCTTCTCCACAGTCACTGAAACATTCAAGTTGCAGAAGTACAGGTGAGTCCTTGCCTGAGAAGGCAACTATTTAAAAGAATTTTCTAAGTGAACCGTGAAAGCCGCATGAGACTCTTACGTTTCTTTGTATTACTTTACACGTTTTTTGGTTTATTTATATTGTTTGATTTGTTTACAAACAATACTTGGCCAGATTATAGTAAGGAAAGCGTCTCTATTTTGGCCTTATCTCTTTTCTTTTCAATATTTTTGGCAGGACTCAGTAGCCTCGCTGCCTCGTACTTGAACCCGGTGAAATCCTTTGTGCCGCAGATGCCGAAGCTGCTGAAGTCTCTCTTCCCGGTCCGCGATGAGAAGAGGGGCAAACAGCTGTCTCCCCTGGCGCATCAGGTAAACCGTCGGAAGAGTGCGGTGCACGTGCTCCTGGTGGGTCGGGCACTGATGGGTGGGTGCTCCGCGCTGCCTGGAAACGGGAGAGAGGGTGAGCGGTGGGGATGTCCGAGCTGCCTTTCAGACCTGGTAAAAGCTCTGATAATTTCTTTTCCACTCTCGTCAGAGATAACAGAGCTGTTTAAACGTATTGACACTCTGAATTCTTTTTGCTTTTAAAAAACGCCCAGTACGCTCCTAATGTGATTTATGGTAATATCACTTAGAGCAACAATAGTGAAATTTATGAAGTGCACTTACTGCTGTTTGTGTATTGCCAACCAGAAAATGGAATTCTATTTTTAATTCTTGATTTCATTTCTTATTTCAAACAATTTTACATCATCCACGTCCTTGCGGCTCAACCTCTTTTCCCTCTACTGTGGTTCACCTGTTCTTTCACTTAAATAGCAAAATGGATCACTTGTCTTAGGCCCCCTTTTCTTAAAACTCTACCAGCCTTAGAAGAAGTTTTAGAGAAGATGTGAAAGGATTTTCCAAATAATCAGGAAACTGCTCTTAATGTGATGGTGGATGGGAAGCCTGTTGGAACCGTAGATTCCAGCCTCCTATAGGTGTGAATTCAGCAGAAAATGATAAATGAGGATTTATTTATACTTATTCAAAAACACATACCATGCAAGTTCAGTTGTTGAAGTAAGTCTTTTGACATCAGCTTCTCCACAGTCACTGAAACATTCAAGTTGCAGAAGTACAGGTGAGTCCTTGCCTGAGAAGGCAACTATTTAAAAGAATTTTCTAAGTTTGTGAGTGTATGTTCATGGTGACAGTTTTGTAACACTGCTGTGCAGATATTTTTTTCAAGCTAGCATTTTATGAGCATATTTATCAGTGTAGATTCCTATTGGATGAAAAGAGTTAAACATCAAGATTTGGGAAATGTTTAAATTTAACTGCGCACATAAAGGGTGATGGACAGTTATTGGAATGAATCTGAGATGGAGACAGCTAAAAGAAATTTCAGGTCTCCTACTTGGTGGACGTTCAGTTCAGCTGCTCAATCGTGTCTGACTCTTTGCGACCCCATGGACTGCAGCATGCCAAACTCCTTCACCATCTTCTAGAGCTTGCTCAAACTCATGTCCATTGACTCAGTGATGCCATCCAGCCATCTTGACTTCTGTGGTCCCCTTCTCCTTTTGCCTTCTATCAGCATCGGGGTCTTTTCCAGTGAGTCATCTCTTCACATCAGGTGGCCAAAGTATTGGAGCTTCAGCATCTGCCCTTCCAATGACATTAGAGTTGGGGAAAAAGATTTTCCCAAGGGTTTCTTACTGTTCTAAACTCTTGAGTTGTTTCACAAAGAATGTTTCATGAACTCTTTGCCAGAATTTCCATGATAGCTTTCTAATAACATAACTTTTTTTAAAAAAGTAAGAAAAATGAACAAAAGATAAAATAAAAATAAAATTAAAAAAAATGCCCTGACCTTGTAACACATATCTCAACTTGGGGTGCCTCATAATCTGCATTCATAAGTACCCAAAGGGATATTCTAGGATTCCCAGATGATAGTGGTGGTAAAGAATCCATCTGCCAATGCAAGAGATGCAGGAGATGCAGATTCAATCCCTGGGTCAGTAAAATCTCCCAGAGTATGAAACGGCAACCGGCTCCAGTGTTCTTGCCTGGAGAATCCCATGGACAGAGATACATGGCAGGCTGCAGAGTTGGACGCCACTGAGCATACGCAGTAAGGCAATTTTCATTCATATTAAAGTTTGATATCCACTGTTCTTCACTATTTGGTGAAGACAGAGTTATATAAGCTAAAGGAAATTGGAATGGTATTAGAAGTCGGTGACTCAGACAACCATAGTTACAATTATTCTTTTAAAGCTGCTTTAAGCTTTTGATGTAAATCAAATCACCTGCTTTCATAAGAAATAACCTTTCCTCTCTTGCCAGTGAATGAGTGGATTCTTTCGGATATGAGAGGAACAGCAGTTTAGAAAACAATGTAGTGGTTGCAGTGTGCAGCGTCCAGGTTGAGAGAGGTCACCTTGAAATACTTTGAAGATACCTTAAATAATATTCACTCAGTTTACTTTTTTGAACATATATGTGTAATGGGTTTCCCAAGTGGTACTAAAGAATCCACCTGCCAACGCAGGAGACTTGGATTCATTCCCTGAGTTGGGAAGATCCCCCGAATGGCAACCCACTCCAGTGTTCTTGCCTGGAGAGTCCCACATTCAGAGGAGCCTGGAGTCTTCGGGGTTGCAAAGAGTCAGGCACGACTGAAACAACTTAGCATGCACACTTGCACATGCAAAGGTGTTGGAGAAAGTGCCTCAGTTCTTCATATTTTGTAAATAAATGAAAATATCAATACAAAAGTGGCCTTAATGAAGGGGCCTGGTGGTAGAGCTAAAAACTGTTGCAGTTGGTTTATGAAACCTCCCCTCCTTCAAAGGAACGTTTCTCAAGGTCACCGGTGCCAAATCTCACCCACTCTTCTTGGTCCTCCTCGAACTTGATGATCCTCCTGGAAATGTTTCTGTCTCTGGGCTTCAGCACTGAGCTATTTGCTTGCCTTCCCCTGTTGACTGCTCAATCTTTCTCAGTGTCCTTTTCTGGGACTGTTTGTTCCATCAAGCTGCTAATATCCAGAGCACCCTCCTGGGTGACCTCATTCATCCAGCTCTGTGGCTTTGAGTATTTACACATTGATGATGTCTCTATCCCAAGCTTTGCCCCTGTACTCTGGCCTTATGGAGCTAACTGCCCATTCAGCTTTTCCACTTACAAATCAATTAGACATTCACAGTTTATAAGTTCAGAGCATTGTGATCAGTTTCAGCTCACAAGTATACAGAATACTTATGAAGTATTAATATATGCCCATCTCAGCAGACAGCACAGATGTCCAGCTCTGTGTTATAGTTGCTTCACCTCACAGATATACCATACGCAGTAAGGCAATTTTCATTCATATTAAAGTTTGATATCCACTGTTCTTCACTATTTGGTGAAGACAGAGTTATATAAGCTAAAGGAAATTGGAATGGTATTAGAAGTCGGTGACTCAGACAACCATAGTTACAATTATTCTTTTAAAGCTGCTTTAAGCTTTTGATGTAAATCAAATCACCTGCTTTCATAAGAAATAACCTTTCCTCTCTTGCCAGTGAATGAGTGGATTCTTTCGGATATGAGAGGAACAGCAGTTTAGAAAACAATGTAGTGGTTGCAGTGTGCAGCGTCCAGGTTGAGAGAGGTCACCTTGAAATACTTTGAAGATACCTTAAATAATATTCACTCAGTTTACTTTTTTGAACATATATGTGTAATGGGTTTCCCAAGTGGTACTAAAGAATCCACCTGCCAACGCAGGAGACTTGGATTCATTCCCTGAGTTGGGAAGATCCCCCGAATGGCAACCCACTCCAGTGTTCTTGCCTGGAGAGTCCCACATTCAGAGGAGCCTGGAGTCTTCGGGGTTGCAAAGAGTCAGGCACGACTGAAACAACTTAGCATGCACACTTGCACATGCAAAGGTGTTGGAGAAAGTGCCTCCAGTTCTTCATATTTTGTAAATAAATGAAAATATCAATACAAAAGTGGCCTTAATGAAGGGGCCTGGTGGTAGAGCTAAAAACTGTTGCAGTTGGTTTATGAAACCTCCCCTCCTTCAAAGGAACGTTTCTCAAGGTCACCGGTGCCAAATCTCACCCACTCTTCTTGGTCCTCCTCGAACTTGATGATCCTCCTGGAAATGTTTCTGTCTCTGGGCTTCAGCACTGAGCTATTTGCTTGCCTTCCCCTGTTGACTGCTCAATCTTTCTCAGTGTCCTTTTCTGGGACTGTTTGTTCCATCAAGCTGCTAATATCCAGAGCACCCTCCTGGGTGACCTCATTCATCCAGCTCTGTGGCTTTGAGTATTTACACATTGATGATGTCTCTATCCCAAGCTTTGCCCCTGTACTCTGGCCTTATGGAGCTAACTGCCCATTCAGCTTTTCCACTTACAAATCAAT
This sequence comes from Tragulus kanchil, assembly GCA_022376925.1. Taxonomy (NCBI): domain Eukaryota; kingdom Metazoa; phylum Chordata; class Mammalia; order Artiodactyla; family Tragulidae; genus Tragulus; species Tragulus kanchil. The sequence continues at coordinate 141,351,580 of JAIOJX010000023.1, forward strand.
TAGACATTCACAGTTTATAAGTTCAGAGCATTGTGATCAGTTTCAGCTCACAAGTATACAGAATACTTATGAAGTATTAATATATGCCCATCTCAGCAGACAGCACAGATGTCCAGCTCTGTGTTATAGTTGCTTCACCTCACAGATAGACCATCCGTAAAATTTAATAGGTACCACTTTCAGTGTGGTGACTCCATTTCTCAGCACTCACCGAAGCCATCACCTCTGGCCTTGACTGTGCAGCAGACTAATCGTTGGTCTAACTGATGCTTTTTGCCTCACAAAGTCTATTATTCACAGAGAAACCAGAGTGAGCTCATAAGACCTTATATTAGTTCCTTCCCCTGCTTTTCACTGAAACTGAGTGAAATCTAAATTCCTGTACTGTGGTTTACAGAGTCCGATGTGGTCTAGCCTCTCTGACCTTTAATCTTTATTCTCTTTATTCTCTTCTTTGTTACCCTGCTAAGCCGTATTGGCCTTTTTGTTGTTGTTGTTGATCTCATGAACACATGAAGCTCCTTTTGGTCTCAAGGGTTTTCCCACTTGCTTTTCTGTCTCCTTGGAATGTGCTTCCTCAAAGTCTTTGTGTGACTGCTTAGTCTCTAGTAGACTAGGCTGCTACTAGAATGGTCAAGAAAGGCCACTGTAAACAAATATGCTTGAGTTTAGAGTGGCCTGGACCAACCAAACTAAGACAGCAGCCTCTACCATACATAATATAGTGTATTCCCATATTTAATCTTTTGTTCAAGTTCTGTTTATATGTCACTCTTCTCCTCCTCGAACTTCGATGCCAAATCTCACCCACTCTTCTTGGTCCTCCTCGAAATGTTTTTTCTGTCTCTGGGCTTCAGCACTGAGCTATTTGCTTGCCTTCCCCTGTTGACTGCTCAATCTTTCTCAGTGTCCTTTTCTGGGACTGTTTGTTCCATCAAGCTGCTAATATCCAGAGCACCCTCCTGGGTGACCTCATTCATCCAGCTCTGTGGCTTTGAGTATTTACACATTGATGATGTCTCTATCCCAAGCTTTGCCCCTGTACTCTGGCCTTATGGAGCTAACTGCCCATTCAGCTTTTCCACTTACAAATCAATTAGACATTCACAGTTTATAAGTTCAGAGCATTGTGATCAGTTTCAGCTCACAAGTATACAGAATACTTATGAAGTATTAATATATGCCCATCTCAGCAGACAGCACAGATGTCCAGCTCTGTGTTATAGTTGCTTCACCTCACAGATAGACCATCCGTAAAATTTAATAGGTACCACTTTCAGTGTGGTGACTCCATTTCTCAGCACTCACCCAAGCCATCACCTCTGGCCTTGACTGTGCAGCAGACTAATCGTTGGTCTAACTGATGCTTTTTGCCTCACAAAGTCTATTATTCACAGAGAAACCAGAGTGAGCTCATAAGACCTTATATTAGTTCCTTCCCCTGCTTTTCACTGAAACTGAGTGAAATCTAAATTCCTGTACTGTGGTTTACAGAGTCCGATGTGGTCTAGCCTCTCTGACCTTTAATCTTTATTCTCTTTATTCTCTTCTTTGTTACCCTGCTAAGCCGTATTGGCCTTTTTGTTGTTGTTGTTGATCTCATGAACACATGAAGCTCCTTTTGGTCTCAAGGGTTTTCCCACTTGCTTTTCTGTCTCCTTGGAATGTGCTTCCTCAAAGTCTTTGTGTGACTGCTTAGTCTCTAGTAGACTAGGCTGCTACTAGAATGGTCAAGAAAGGCCACTGTAAACAAATATGCTTGAGTTTAGAGTGGCCTGGACCAACCAAACTAAGACAGCAGCCTCTACCATACATAATATAGTGTATTCCCATATTTAATCTTTTTGTTCGAAGTTCTGTTTATATGTTTACTGGTTATCTACTGTACAATGTAATCCGTGAAGGCAGAGGCCTAATTTGATGGAAAAAGTGTATGTTGATTGATCATTGACCTATGGACAGATTATGACATTAGACAGTGGGAATGTACCCGTTGTGATCCAGTGGCGTAAAGGAGTGTGGCTGTAGTTGAGAGGTGAGAGACTCACACCCAGGGCGGGGTCTGAGAAATCAAGGCCTATTAAGGAAGTTTCTGTCCTAGACCAATGTAAGTTCCACTACATAACTGTTCTTAAAGTTATTCGATCAACGGTTCATAATTGATGAGAGGTACTTCTCATCTTTGCTATCTCTGCTAAAGCTTTAAGAGAAGAACATTATAATTTTAAATATCATTATAGAGACAACATCAACATAGAGGTTTCCCTTACTGGGACCACTTTAAATATGCCTTAAGTCATTACCACCTGAATGATGTTTCATCCTTGGAAATGGGGCACTTTAGCAACAGCATCATTTCAAAGTAACACCAACAAGTGCACTGCTGTATCAACTAGAGTTTTTTTTTTTTTCAGACTTTTCTGTTGTTTAGTCACCAAGTCCTATCTGACTCTTTGTAGCCCCATGAGCTGCAGCACGCCAGGCTTCCCAGCTTCCCAGTTTGTCACACTAATCGTCTCTATAATGGCATCCTGTTCACTAGGAAAGCAGATTTCAACCCTGGAAGCTGAGGTTCTTACTTTTTCCCCTCCTTGTGGAACCTCTAAGTCCTCCATGAAAAAAGTTGGCTTGTTTCTACCCAGTCTTTGCCTCCACTTTCTTCTGCTGTTGCCCAGGAGTTAAAGTTTCTGTGCTTTCCTAGGCTTTCTCCAGACCCAGCAGCTCAAGATTAGTCAACTTGTCTCTTACAATAAATACTTCGTCATTCTTCAGTTGTCTTGCCAGGTTCTTGCTTAAAGGGGGAGCCCACAAGTGATCCTCTAATTCCTGTGCTTAAAAATAGTGCAGCTGTTACCTTTCTCTTCTGAATAACGTACTTTGAGCAACGTGGCACCGATACGATGGCACTTTTTTCAAGAGCAAGTATTTTTAGTTCATTGTGCTCCTGGTCAGTTAATGGTCCCCTTTTTTGGTTGTTTGTTTTCTTACACTCTTGCCAGTGTGCTTCTTTTTTTTATAATATGTTGTTCAGTTGAAGTGTGTTGTTTAGTTGCTAAGCTGGGTCCAACTCTTTTGCAACCCCATGGACTGTAGCCCACCAGGCTCCTCTGTCCATGGGATTTCCCAGGCAAGAATACTGGAGTAAGGCTGCTATTTCTTTCTCTGGGGGTGGGGGTGGGGTCTTCCCAAATTAGGGGTTGAACCTGAGTTTTTACCTCTAAGCCACCAGAGAAGTCCCTTATGTATACAGATAACTTCAATAAGAATCTTTAGATTCATTCCTAAAAATTTTCAGCTTGTTTCTGTTTCAACGTTTCTAGGTTAGCAAGATATTTTTTGAGTAATTATTTTAAAAATGCATTTGTTCTAACTAGTGCTTGCAGACTTTGGAAGGATACAATCTGCATTTGAATCACAAACAAAATAGGGACCATTAGGCATGAGAGAGAGCGCTGTCATATGTGACTAGAGATCACTCCCCAGGTCTCTGAGCGGCAGATCAACGCGTTTCAGCTCTGTACAATCAGAATCCACATTTTCCTCTCTCTACCAAAGAGATTATAGGAGACTTTGTTCAATCATTATGGAAATAGAGGGACACCAGGCCTTCCTCTGTGTCACTCATTTAGTAAGACTAGGACAGAATTTACGCTGATGAACCTTCCTTGCCTTCCCTGCCCCCAGCCTGGCTTTGCTGTGGCTCGGCGTGAGGGGGTCTAGTGTTTCATAAAGAAATGCACAAACACCTCGAAGTTGGTTCTCTATCTTGATTCTGTTTTTCATTTGCTGCTAGTGACTCGTTAGTACACAAATGCCAATGGCTTATGTAAACAGTTGTTAAATAATCAATACCAGAACGAAAAAAACTTGCCTAATTTTTTTAAATAGCTTCTAAGATAGACCTCCAAACAAGTAGGAATCAGTGCCCGTGTCCAAAAGGAATCTGGCTTAATTTTCCTAGTACAGGAAGGGATAAATATTGATGGGAACATCGCATAAAACTCAGACGACAAATACATAGTAACCCTGCTAAAGATTTGTAACGTGAGGTGGCACAAAAAACTGAATAGAGGGGGTTTCCCTGGTGGCTTAGTGGTAAAGAATCCACCTGCTAATGCAGGAGACACAGGTTTGATCCCTGGTCTTGGAAGATCTCACATGCTTTGGAGCAACTAAGCCTGTGTACCACAATTCTTGAGCCTGTGCTCTAGAGCCGGGGAGCCACAATTACTGAAGCCCAGAGGCCCTTGAGCCCCTGTTCTATAGCCAGAGAAGACCCTGCAATGAGAAGCCTATGCACTGCAACTACAGAACAGCCCCCTGAAAAGCCCACGTAAAGCAACAGACTCAACACAGCCAAAGATGAAAAAAAAAAAACCAAAACAGAAGTCCTCAAGTGGATCAGCAGAGACAGTACACAGTAACCCAACAGGCCACAGACTAAGATAAACACACTCTCATTTTTCTTTTCATTATTTTCAAAGCCACTTCTACATTTCCTTCCTAACCATGAAGAAAGATCTTAAAACTTCTTCCTTTTTCTGTTCCTGTCCCAAGTTAGTTTGGAGACTTTGGAAGAGTCACAGAAACAGACCCCCACACCAGCCCACCTAAGCAAGCGCCTGGGTTCCCTCCAGCATCGTTAAGAGGACGCTTGGATCATTGTACGTAGTTCTGAGCATGCTACTACGGGACATCCATTGACCAACTGGAATTATTTCAGAAACTAACATCAGAAATGATTTATGAGGAAAGATCAAAGGAGTTATTTATAGCTTGAGCAAACAATGACTAAGAGAGCTGACTGTATGAGTGTTCAGGGGATGGTAGCACCGAAGGCGGGGAGGGATTGAGTAAGGATTGTTCCAGGAAAACAGCAGAGTGAAAGGGACGGAGTGACAGAAACGAAATTAACCAGGAGAACAGTAACAACCATCAGTGAATACAGTGATTTATAGGTAGCAGGGTCCTCTTAAAAACCCCACAGACTTCTGGTCACTTCTGTTTTTACGAAACCTCCAAACAAGTAGGAATCAGTGCCCGTGTCCAAAAGGAATCTGGCTTAATTTTCCTAGTACAGGAAGGGATAAATATTGATGGGAACATCGCATAAAACTCAGACGACAAATACATAGTAACCCTGCTAAAGATTTGTAACGTGAGGTGGCACAAAAAACTGAATAGAGGGGGTTTCCCTGGTGGCTTAGTGGTAAAGAATCCACCTGCTAATGCAGGAGACACAGGTTTGATCCCTGGTCTTGGAAGATCTCACATGCTTTGGAGCAACTAAGCCTGTGTACCACAATTCTTGAGCCTGTGCTCTAGAGCCGGGGAGCCACAATTACTGAAGCCCAGAGGCCCTTGAGCCCCTGTTCTATAGCCAGAGAAGACCCTGCAATGAGAAGCCTATGCACTGCAACTACAGAACAGCCCCCTGAAAAGCCCACGTAAAGCAACAGACTCAACACAGCCAAAGATGAAAAAAAAAAACCAAAACAGAAGTCCTCAAGTGGATCAGCAGAGACAGTACACAGTAACCCAACAGGCCACAGACTAAGATAAACACACTCTCATTTTTCTTTTCATTATTTTCAAAGCCACTTCTACATTTCCTTCCTAACCATGAAGAAAGATCTTAAAACTTCTTCCTTTTTCTGTTCCTGTCCCAAGTTAGTTTGGAGACTTTGGAAGAGTCACAGAAACAGACCCCCACACCAGCCCACCTAAGCAAGCGCCTGGGTTCCCTCCAGCATCGTTAAGAGGACGCTTGGATCATTGTACGTAGTTCTGAGCATGCTACTACGGGACATCCATTGACCAACTGGAATTATTTCAGAAACTAACATCAGAAATGATTTATGAGGAAAGATCAAAGGAGTTATTTATAGCTTGAGCAAACAATGACTAAGAGAGCTGACTGTATGAGTGTTCAGGGGATGGTAGCACCGAAGGCGGGGAGGGATTGAGTAAGGATTGTTCCAGGAAAACAGCAGAGTGAAAGGGACGGAGTGACAGAAACGAAATTAACCAGGAGAACAGTAACAACCATCAGTGAATACAGTGATTTATAGGTAGCAGGGTCCTCTTAAAAACCCCACAGACTTCTGGTCACTTCTGTTTTTTACAAATAAGATTTTGAAAATATAAAAATATTCCCAATAAAAACTGAGATATGGAAATAGGTCCTTTTTCTACCAGTCATTCTTCCTCTTTTCTTTGTCAAATTAGGTGGCAGAGAAGCAGAAGTAATGAAGGAATGATTAGTAACAAAAAAAGTACTTTTAATCAGAGTGTCCTTGACATTTTCAAACAAGAAATGTTCATTTCCCTCCTTCATAGAAGGATAACAAACACAACCATAGTGACACTCTAATGGAAGGATTAGTGTTTATTAACTTCTTTGAAATTACTGGGTTCTCAGATCAAGATTCTGTTATTTGGGGGGGACATATTTCAGCATATGAGAAATTCGTAAGATAGATGTTAACAGTTCATTCTGAGGAATAAAGAAAAAAATTATCAAGAAAGAAAAATAAAGATTTTAACAAAGTCTTTAAAAACAAAGATTCTTAAATTTCACAAAATCATTTGACCCGAACATATTCATAAAGACTTACATTTCTCATTTTTATGGAGATTTATTTTTTTTGTTTGTAATCAGTGTCTGTCTGAGTTCCAGAAATGCAAAAGACACGGCACCGAAAGAGGTGGCAGCTGACAGAACTGCTGTCTTTGACCTTCTGGTGTAAGTTTAGTAACTAATCTGGAAAATAATGAACTGCAATTAATGAAATCTGTACTCATATTCAAGTGTGTTTCTCAGACAGCACATAAAATAATTGAAAGAACTTCCTGCTCTCTAATTAGTTAGATTGAATTAATTTGGCATAATAGCTTTTTTCATATGTCTAGAAGTTGGTGTTCAGATGAAGCTATTTTTATGTACTTCAAACTTCAGCACTCCAAACGGCCTCTTTGGTTCATTTGGGGAATTAAAGAGTTAATGCAAGTAAAAAGTGCAAGTGTTAGTTGCTCAGAAATACCTGACTCTTTGCAGTACCATGGACTGTAGCCCATCAGGCTCCTCTGTCCATGGAATTCTCCAGGCAAGAATACTGGAGTGGGTAGCCATTCCCTTCTCCAGGGTTTGAACCCAGGGATCCCACATTGCAGGGAGATTCTTTTCCAGTTGAGTTAATGCTCACATTTAATTTCCACCTTCAAAAGCATAGCCACAGTCCTGGCCTGTTGTTGCTTTACTGTCAACCCTTCTGCAGTGTCCTGGGCTTTGCTTAGAGTGGCCCTGCCGACCGCAGGCGTGTCTGTCTTCAGTTTCAACACAGTTTCCAGTGTGGTAGATGGACAGAGCCTTGAGTAGGGTCAGCAGTGCTCTGTGCATCTCTGACCTGGTTGAGACAATGCTTGGATAGCCTGTCCAGCTTTCATGTGAGTGTTTGCTGCATGTGTTTAAATGGGAGGAAATAGACAGAGCTACCGGTTCTTCCTTGTGCACGAAGATGCTGTTGAGGCTGTTCATTACTCAGGCCCCTCTGATGAAGTAGGCTGTATAAATGCCTGTCATGGTGTCCTCAGAGTTCATCAGCTTTTCTTTTTTTTAAGTTTGATTTCACTTGGTTGAGGTGTAGGAATCTGTCTGGAAGGGAGCTGGTTTTTTTTTGTTTTGTTTTTTTAATATTTCTTTATTTGGCTGTACTGGGCTTAAGTTGTGGCATATGGTATCTAGGTATTGAACCCAGGCCCCCTACTTTGGAAGCCTGGAGTCTTAACCACTGGACCACCAGGGAAGTCTCAAGGGTTCATGATCTTAGCTCATTAAAATAAGAAAAAAGGATATAGACCTTATTTTCTAGCCTTAAGTTTTCCTTAAGTAGTCAGGTTATTTTTAAAAGTTCTTTTCCCCTGTAGTTTATATTTGGATATGGTATGCTATATTGCTTGTTCTTGTGTTAATAAAGGGAAGTTTGCTCAGCTTTTTTGGAGCACAGACTTTAGAAAACAATTTCAAGGAAAATGATTTCTATTCAGTTGTTTTGGAGATGAATTCTTAGACTTTCTTACTGCTTTATGAAATGAGACTCTTATCTCTGTTTTGTTTTTCAAAATCATAACATCGTACCATCTGTCTTTGCCCCAGAAATGTGTAGATATTGACATACTTAGAGACTCTAAGTTGACATGTTGTCTTCAGAATTAGGTTTAGTAGCTGATCTGAAAAATAATGAAAAGAAGATAGTTTCTGAGGCAGGATAGGAGTTGATTTGAAGAGACCTCAGTCTTCCAGTTATTTTTCAGAAACAGGCCTTATATACATTTGTATGAGCCTGTAGACCCAGGGTTGGCAGGCTTTTTGGTCAAGAGTCAGTTTTATTTTAGGCTTTGTAGGCTACACAGTTTCTGGTAGGACTGTGCACAATGCTAAACAGTAGGTCTGTTTTTGTTCCAATAAAACTTTATTTATAGCCCTGAAACTTGAATTTCATATAAATTTTACATGTCACAGCAACTATTCTTTTATTGGTATTTTAATAATTTCAAAGTGCAAAAACCATTCTTAGCTTATGGGGCATACTGACCGAGCAGGGGGCCATCTAGATTTAGAGTCTGTTTTTAGTTTCTATATTAACCGCCATTCTATGTTTCAAGTAAATATCCTTCATTCTTCACGGATACTTGAAAAACCAAGTGGATGGAGTAACTTATTCCATTCTATTTTTAAAAGATAGGAATCTGTTTCACAGAAATACTTAAGTTTTACCCACTTACACGTGGAAGTTTAAAAAGGAAACTAGCTAAACCCTAAAATAAAATAAGCATTTAAATTTTAGTGTTTAAAATGTTCTGCATCTAGGGCCTAAAGGACATTGAGCTAGCACATATATTGTTATTCAGTGGCTAATCATGTCTGACTCTTTGCAACCCCATGGACTGCAGCACGCCAGGCTTCCCTGTCCTTCACCATCTCCTGGAGTTTGCTCAAACTCCTGTCCATTGAGTCAGTGACACCATCCAACCATGAAATCTATTAGGAGAAGCTCATTCACTTTTATCAACTGATAAAATAATTTACTTGTTGATAGAGTGGGCCTTTTAGTTTGAGGGCTTTTTTTTTTTTTTTATGATTTGTTTATTTTAATTTTGGCTGTGCCAGGGCTTTGTTGGTGCAGGCTTTCTTTAGTTGTGGTGAGCCGGGGCTATTCTTTAGTTGCAGTGTGAGGGCTTCCTGTTGTGGTGACTTCTCTTGTTGTGGGGCACGGGCTGTAGGGCACGTGCTCTTCAGTAGTTGCAGCACGTGGGTTCAGTAGTGGTGGCTCATAGGCTTAGTTGACTTGCAGCGTGTGGGTTTTCCTGGATCAGGGATCAAACCCATGTCCCCTGCATTGGCTGGCAGATCCTTAACCACTGGACCACCAGGGAAGTCCCTTTAGTTGCCTTATGTAATTCAAGTCAGATAGGCACATCAGCTATGAGACCCTGAAAGTCTGTTTCTGGTTTTGGACACACTGTATCCTGAGCTCCTGGTACAACCTTTAGAATATAGTAAGCACCTGGTACATGTTTCCCTTAGATCTAGAAATACCTTGGAAGACGGCACCGGTGACTAGAACGACCGTGGTGCTTTAACCAGATGCACTGGGTGCTTACTGTGCCAGGGGTCTTATCTGCCTCAGTTCAGCAACAGTGCTGGCTGATGAGAATATAATATGAGCCACACATGTCATTCAAAAGTTCTTGGTCATCACATTTGAAAATGAAACAGATCAAATTAAATAAAATAATTTACATAGCCCAGTATATTCATAATTGTCATTTCAACCTGTACTCAGTATAAAAAAACTTATGAGATACTCTCATATTTTTTTTTTCCATACAGTCCTTGAAATCAGGTGTGCATTTTACATTTCTTGCACATCTCGATTCGGATACTAAATTTTCCTCGGGAATACTTGATTTGCATTTAGAGTTCATGAAATTGAAAAAAAATAAATCCATGCCCAAGCCATTACAAAAACATACTTAAAGGTGCTTTAACTTTTAAATGTATATATGATTAATTAAAATTAAGTAAAATAAAAAATACACTTCCTCAGTCACACTTCGGAGCACATTTCAAGTGCTCAGAAGCCGTCTGGCTGGTGGCCACCATGTTGGACAGGCCGAGTTAAAGGGAAATGTTAGACACCGTAAAAATGTCTCAGGTAGGTAACACCTTGTCTACAGTTACAAAATCCAGTGAGGAGCAGAAGGCTGTGCCAGGGCTTTGTTGGTGCAGGCTTTCTTTAGTTGTGGTGAGCCGGGGCTATTCTTTAGTTGCAGTGTGAGGGCTTCCTGTTGTGGTGACTTCTCTTGTTGTGGGGCACGGGCTGTAGGGCACGTGCTCTTCAGTAGTTGCAGCACGTGGGTTCAGTAGTGGTGGCTCATAGGCTTAGTTGACTTGCAGCGTGTGGGTTTTCCTGGATCAGGGATCAAACCCATGTCCCCTGCATTGGCTGGCAGATCCTTAACCACTGGACCACCAGGGAAGTCCCTTTAGTTGCCTTATGTAATTCAAGTCAGATAGGCACATCAGCTATGAGACCCTGAAAGTCTGTTTCTGGTTTTGGACACACTGTATCCTGAGCTCCTGGTACAACCTTTAGAATATAGTAAGCACCTGGTACATGTTTCCCTTAGATCTAGAAATACCTTGGAAGACGGCCCCGGTGACTAGAACGACCGTGGTGCTTTAACCAGATGCACTGGGTGCTTACTGTGCCAGGGGTCTTATCTGCCTCAGTTCAGCAACAGTGCTGGCTGATGAGAATATAATATGAGCCACACATGTCATTCAAAAGTTCTTGGTCATCACATTTGAAAATGAAACAGATCAAATTAAATAAAATAATTTACATAGCCCAGTATATTCATAATTGTCATTTCAACCTGTACTCAGTATAAAAAAACTTATGAGATACTCTCATATTTTTTTTTTCCATACAGTCCTTGAAATCAGGTGTGCATTTTACATTTCTTGCACATCTCGATTCGGATACTAAATTTTCCTCGGGAATACTTGATTTGCATTTAGAGTTCATGAAATTGAAAAAAAATAAATCCATGCCCAAGCCATTACAAAAACATACTTAAAGGTGCTTTAACTTTTAAATGTATATATGATTAATTAAAATTAAGTAAAATAAAAAATACACTTCCTCAGTCACACTTCGGAGCACATTTCAAGTGCTCAGAAGCCGTCTGGCTGGTGGCCACCATGTTGGACAGGCCGAGTTAAAGGGAAATGTTAGACACCGAGTTAGAAAGGAAGATGAGTCTCAGGTAGGTAACACCTTGTCTACAGTTACAAAATCCAGTGAGGAGCAGAACTGAGACACAGTCAGGAAACAGAATTTAGTGTGCAGTTGTGATCTGAAGAGATTTCACTGGATTTGGTTAAAAACAGCAAGTGATAATATTTATAGAATGAATCTATAGAGTATTTAAAGGGGAGACTATTCATGCTGCAGAAATATACTGGGTAGAATCTTTTTTTTTTTTTTTTTTTGGCCCATTTCTTTCTAAAAACAGTTATGTCTGGGCATTGACAACTTAAAACGGGGAGAGTGATGTTGTCAGACTTGTGTCTCAGAAAGTTCCCCTGACTAAAGTTTGGAAGGTGGACTGGAAGAAAATAAAATGGAAGCGTCTGTTCAAGTGAATGTGCAGACCTCATGAAGGTTTGTAATGTTAGTCAGAAAAATGAAGTCACTGTCCCATGCTTGACACACGGACACTTTGATGTCACTGGTTGAAAGGAGCATGTGGCAGGTGGGGTAACACTGTCTCTGGCGACGACCAGCTGGTGGCCACCCGCCATCGCCCTGGTTGGCATCGCTCAGAGAATTCCTATGAACTGGGTGGCTGCCACCTTCCAGATGTGCAGCCAGAGGTGATCAGGTTTACGCGAAGAAAGAGGGATCCGATAGAATGCGAGCTCCTCATTTAAACTGAGAACTCTGTCAGGTGGATACAAGGGCTGATGTCATCGGGGCCAGCGCAGTCTTACCCCATCCCCCTGCAAAGCCCAAGTGCAGACCGTGAAGCTGCTCCTGGAGCCCTGGAGGAGGGGTCGGGGTACCAGCTGTGTGAGCCGGGTGTGCTGCCGAGGGTGTCCCCCACCCTCGCCCCGCCATGGCTGGAGCACCCGTCCCTGCACGGGCGCTGGGGCGCCGTCAGCTCTCCCTGCCGCTGCGGTCTCAGCACCCTGCCTCTGATTAACATAACCTTTAAAAACCTGTTTATATTGATGAGGCTATTGCTGATTCTTGATCTTTAGGTAATTGTACATGTCTGATTTTATCTAATGTTTATTCCTTTTACCAAAATGTCTTCTAAGATGAGGAAGTATTCTGCTTGATGGTGTTCCTTATATTCTTCTCACTTTATCAGCCTGAAAATCAGAGGTTGACTATTGAGTATTTATGGCCAAAATAAATAAATCTTAACATCTCTTGTTGTATTTTCCTATGCTTGGATTAAAGTGATTGGTTAGAGGTTTTTTTTTTTTAAGACTTAGAGGATCATATTAATTTAGGAACCATTAGAAAAATGACATACAAGAATGTATCAAATTCACAGTAAGAGGTAATTATTAGGAAAGGTTCATTTTTAGACAAGAAAAAACCCACTGCATCAGAAAACTCAGTGTTTTTGTACAAAGTGTCAATAACATTTCTGCTTCAACTGATACCTCTTCTGCTTTCTACCTACCTAATTTTGGGATTGAATAGGCTTTATCCCAAGTCCTAAGTGTACAATTCATCCTTCGTATCGACTTAAGTAATTCATTCACTTATTTACTTGTTTATTCAACAAACATTAAATTCTTGTTTTGTGGATGAGAAGAGTGAGACATAACCCGACCCTGCAGAGAGCTTGCAGTTGAGAAGGGACCCCTGTCGAGAGATGCTGATGAATAAATAAGTCACAGGTGCTGTGCTGGGTGTGTTGGGGTGCAGAGTGAAGGTGGGGGCATCTTCCCTGCAGTTTCAGAAAGAGTAGGCCATGCTCCAGCTGAGAGTTAACGATGACGAGGTCCTCATCAGGTCGACCACGATTCCCCAGAGGAAGGGACAGCACGTAAGGCCCTGGCGGAGCGGCACGCTCAGCTCAGGGCGAGTTAATGTGTGGCGTGAGTGAGGTGCAGCCTCATGAGAAGTGAGGTGCTTGCACATATTGTCGAGGAGTTAAAACTTCTTTTCAGGCAACTTAGGTTTTATAACTGGTTATGAAATTCTGAGCTAATCTGCTGTTTTCGTTCAGGTGGCATGTGAAAGCCAGAGTTTAAAAATGAGATAGCATGTGAGAAGTGACCATTACCTTTTCCCCACCACATTTCCAGGCTACCCTCTCCCTCTCGACTGCTGGTCCCCTAGACCTGAGCTGTGCCTGGGACAGAGCACGAGCGGGTTCAGCTGGCCTCGAGGCCGCAGTCTCTTCCCGTCCCTGTCGCTGACCTCCTCGGCAGCCATCCAGCCTTTTTCCGTTAGGTGAATGCCTCTGAGCCTTGGTTTCTGAAGTGTGAAAAGTAGATAATTATACTTATATTCACGCACCTCATGGGACTTCTCCTTAATATTTATAGCTGCAAAATACTTTGCAGTCATTTTTATTAATAGTTACCAGATGTGTCGTAAGGATTAATGAACTTATGATCTGAAATGTTTTGAGCTCTCAAAATAGGAGGCAGCCGCCTGCACGGGGGATATGCAGAGGAGCATTAAAATGCAAACAATACCATTTGGAAATGTGAGCCCTTCTGTGTGAAGGACAAATGGCTCACTTAAAACTTCAGTACACTTTGTAGGGATTTTGGGCACCCTTGCTAAGGCTGCTGAATTCCCCAAAGGCCATCACCAGACACAGAAGGCTGGGGCCGCCCTTCCTCCCCATCAGGGACACACACAGTTGCAGGTGCACCCCCATGTTGTTTCTGCTGAGGTGTCACCCTCGCCCTGTCACCCCTTCTTCCCGGTGCCATCTTTCACTCTTGCCTCCGGTTGTTTCCAGGTGTTGGGTGGCCTCCTTCCTATCTCTGAAGTTTCATTTCTGTTTCCTTTTTCCCTTACCATCCAAGTTCAGGCTCTTACATTATTGGCTTTCCTTTTTTATTTGTCGAGAGATGCTGATGAATAAATAAGTCACAGGTGCTGTGCTGGGTGTGTTGGGGTGCAGAGTGAAGGTGGGGGCATCTTCCCTGCAGTTTCAGAAAGAGTAGGCCATGCTCCAGCTGAGAGTTAACGATGACGAGGTCCTCATCAGGTCGACCACGATTCCCCAGAGGAAGGGACAGCACGTAAGGCCCTGGCGGAGCGGCACGCTCAGCTCAGGGCGAGTTAATGTGTGGCGTGAGTGAGGTGCAGCCTCATGAGAAGTGAGGTGCTTGCACATATTGTCGAGGAGTTAAAACTTCTTTTCAGGCAACTTAGGTTTTATAACTGGTTATGAAATTCTGAGCTAATCTGCTGTTTTCGTTCAGGTGGCATGTGAAAGCCAGAGTTTAAAAATGAGATAGCATGTGAGAAGTGACCATTACCTTTTCCCCACCACATTTCCAGGCTACCCTCTCCCTCTCGACTGCTGGTCCCCTAGACCTGAGCTGTGCCTGGGACAGAGCACGAGCGGGTTCAGCTGGCCTCGAGGCCGCAGTCTCTTCCCGTCCCTGTCGCTGACCTCCTCGGCAGCCATCCAGCCTTTTACCGTTAGGTGAATGCCTCTGAGCCTTGGTTTCTGAAGTGTGAAAAGTAGATAATTATACTTATATTCACGCACCTCATGGGACTTCTCCTTAATATTTATAGCTGCAAAATACTTTGCAGTCATTTTTATTAATAGTTACCAGATGTGTCGTAAGGATTAATGAACTTATGATCTGAAATGTTTTGAGCTCTCAAAATAGGAGGCAGCCGCCTGCACGGGGGATATGCAGAGGAGCATTAAAATGCAAACAATACCATTTGGAAATGTGAGCCCTTCTGTGTGAAGGACAAATGGCTCACTTAAAACTTCAGTACACTTTGTAGGGATTTTGGGCACCCTTGCTAAGGCTGCTGAATTCCCCAAAGGCCATCACCAGACACAGAAGGCTGGGGCCGCCCTTCCTCCCCATCAGGGACACACACAGTTGCAGGTGCACCCCCATGTTGTTTCTGCTGAGGTGTCACCCTCGCCCTGTCACCCCTTCTTCCCGGGTGCCATCTTTCACTCTTGCCTCCGGTTGTTTCCAGGTGTTGGGTGGCCTCCTTCCTATCTCTGAAGTTTCATTTCTGTTTCCTTTTTCCCTTACCATCCAAGTTCAGGCTCTTACATTATTGGCTTTCTGCTGAACCATTGAATTAATTGATCTCTCCAAGTTTTCTCTCTCCCCATTTAGGGATAATCTTCTGTAAGCCTCGTTCTTATCACGGCTTCATTCAGTACCTTTGATAGCTCTTCAAAGGTTGCCTGCCAAAAGCCACCTTACAAGGCCCCCTTTGCACACCCTGACCTCCCTTCAGCCTTTGCCCAACACTGGTCACTCTAGATCATTCTCTCTCTCCAAGACCTTACAGAAGGAGGAGAGGCTTTTCTCAGGCAGGGAAGTGACAAGAGAGAACCACTAGACACAAAGGGCAGCCTGCCTTTGTCACGCTCATCTTCATAGGTCACTTGACCCAGGGAGGAGCCAGTCTGTCTTTAAGGTCTGTTTCCACGTGAAGTCACCTTCATGGGGGTGTTTTCGGTCTGGTCCCTGGATGACCACTTGCTCCCCAGCATCGTCTCTGCTTGGAAATCTTTATTCTGATAGATGTCATCTTAAACAATGTTTTCATTAATCTGGATACTCGTCTTCCCACAGGCTGGGCCGCTGCCCCGTTGAGAGCAAGCCTGTATCCTTCTGGTCTTTGTGTTCCCACAGCACTGTTGCAGCAATTTGTAGGCCTGAGACATGAGTCCTTAATTTTTTCCTTTTTTTAAAGTATTTCAATTTTTAATTATTATTTTTAACTATGCAGAGTCTTAATTTGCTGCAAACGGGCTTTCTTTAGTTCCAGCAAGTGGGCTCTGCTCTCTAGTTATGCACAGGCTTCTCACTGCCACATCTTCTCTTGTTGCAGTGCATAGGCTCAGCAGTTGCGGTGCACAGGCTTAGCTGCTCCTCACAGGCCGAATTCCTCTGGAGCATGTGGAATCTTCCTGAGCCAGGAATCGAACCTGTGTCCTCTGCAATAGCAGGTGGATTCTTGTACCACCAGGCAGGTCCCTGAGTCGGACTGAACTGAGTTTATACATTGAAGCAGAACCCAATTAAGTTCGTCATGCAGGGCAGTATCCTCACAGGCTGAATTCCTCTGGAGCATGTGGAATCTTCCTGAGCCAGGGATTGAACCTGTGTCCTCTGCAATAGCAGATGGATTCTTGTACCACCAGGCAGGTCCCTGAGTCGAACTGAACTGAGTTTATACATTGAAGCAGAACCCAATTAAGTTCGTCATGCAGGGCAGTATTATGGGAGACATAGAAGGACAGAAAAATAGCACCTACTGGAGTGATTCCCTCTGGACTTATCACCCAGCTTCCATGAAGCTAGTCTGCAGCCAGTCTTGCATGTCTGTTTGGCTGTGCCCGCCCCCTTGAGCATGTCCCCTGTTGGAGAACAGTCTACCTGGGATGCGCTTCTATCCAGAGCTGGTGTCTGGCAGCCATTTCTTGGAGGGAGCACCACGAGGTGCCTGGTATGTGAAGCAGAGAAGTAGATTTGGCCAAGACCTTACAGAAGGAGGAGGCTTTTCTCAGGCAGGAAGTGAAAAGAGAGAACCACTAGACACAAAGGGCAGCCTGCCTTTGTCACGCTCATCTTCATAGGTCACTTGACCCAGGGAGGAGCCAGTCTGTCTTTAAGGTCTGTTTCCACGTGAAGTCACCTTCATGGGGTGTTTTCGGTCTGGTCCCTGGATGACCACTTGCTCCCCAGCATCGTCTCTGCTTGGAAATCTTTATTCTGATAGATGTCATCTTAAACAATGTTTTCATTAATCTGGATACTCGTCTTCCCACAGGCTGGGCCGCTGCCCCGTTGAGAGCAAGCCTGTATCCTTCTGGTCTTTGTGTTCCCACAGCACTGTTGCAGCAATTTGTAGGCCTGAGACATGAGTCCTTAATTTTTTCCTTTTTTTAAAGTATTTCAATTTTTAATTATTATTTTTAACTATGCAGAGTCTTAATTTGCTGCAAACGGGCTTTCTTTAGTTCCAGCAAGTGGGCTCTGCTCTCTAGTTATGCACAGGCTTCTCACTGCCACATCTTCTCTTGTTGCAGTGCATAGGCTCAGCAGTTGCGGTGCACAGGCTTAGCTGCTCCTCACAGGCCGAATTCCTCTGGAGCATGTGGAATCTTCCTGAGCCAGGAATCGAACCTGTGTCCTCTGCAATAGCAGGTGGATTCTTGTACCACCAGGCAGGTCCCTGAGTCGGACTGAACTGAGTTTATACATTGAAGCAGAACCCAATTAAGTTCGTCATGCAGGGCAGTATCCTCACAGGCTGAATTCCTCTGGAGCATGTGGAATCTTCCTGAGCCAGGGATTGAACCTGTGTCCTCTGCAATAGCAGATGGATTCTTGTACCACCAGGCAGGTCCCTGAGTCGAACTGAACTGAGTTTATACATTGAAGCAGAACCCAATTAAGTTCGTCATGCAGGGCAGTATTATGGGAGACATAGAAGGACAGAAAAATAGCACCTACTGGAGTGATTCCCTCTGGACTTATCACCCAGCTTCCATGAAGCTAGTCTGCAGCCAGTCTTGCATGTCTGTTTGGCTGTGCCCGCCCCCTTGAGCATGTCCCCTGTTGGAGAACAGTCTACCTGGGATGCGCTTCTATCCAGAGCTGGTGTCTGGCAGCCATTTCTTGGAGGGAGCACCACGAGGTGCCTGGTATGTGAAGCAGAGAAGTAGATTTGGCCAGAGTACCTGAGTTTGCACTCAGGACCCACTCAGACCTGATGGGATCTTACTGTTGACACAGGTTTCAGCCATGTCTAGTGTATCTGAATGCTGGGAGTTGGGCGGGAGTGTCTACCAAGCGGATCTGCTGCCTGTTCATGAAGTGGTTGTGGAGAGTGAGTGACCGTGAGGGGAAGAGGTGAGGTCTTCAGCTTAGTAGGCTGGAGCCACAAAGTCGGGGCCCCACACACCAGGAAACCCTGTGGGGGTTCCTGCTGGATTCCACCGTCACATCCCTGTCCTTTGATTCACTTCAGCAGATACTTTCCTCAGCATTTACTGGATTTTTAAAAAAAATTATTCTGGGGCTTCCCCTGGTGGCCCAGTGGTTAAGGACACCGCCTTGCAGTGCAAGGGGCGCCGGTTCGAGCCCTGGCCTGGGAAGATCCCACGTGCCGCGGAGCGGCTGGACCGATGTGTCCAATCACCGAGCCGGAGCTCTGGAGCGCATGCGCCCAGAGCCGGCGCTCTGCAACGACAGACGCCACCGCGATGGGAGGCCCACGGGAGCCAAAGAACAAAGACGGATGAACATAGAGAAATGAAAGACCAATAGAAGTGGCCCACCCGCTCCCCTCCCTCCCCAACCCGACCCCTGCCCAAAATAAATAAATAAATCTTAAAAAAAATTATTCTGAATCATAAAAAAATATTTTTCTGTCCCCCCGTTTAGAAGGACATAGAAAAGGTTTCATCCAGGGTGGTTATTGTTCCATCTTGGTGGGAATTTTGCACTTTTGTGCTGTCAGGGAGAATGTTTCACCCCAATCTTGTCTGTTTTAAATAAGACCTAACTGAAGAAGGTAAGTATTTTGGGGTTCCAGCTTAACACATTTTTTCCCTGCCCCCTCACTGAGAAATATGATCTGAACACCTTTCTGTTCGCGAGAAGGCTTCGGCCACAGTGGGGAAAATAAAAATGAAGGTTTTAGCCCCTGCACTGAAGGACCGTCCGGCAGAGCGGAGGGTACGCGCTGGAAACAGAGACGCCCAGGGCAGGCGAGGTGGGTGGGAGTGGCATGTGAGAGAGCTGAGCGGTGGGGTGGGGTGGGGGGGCGCTCGATCCTGGTCCAGGAAATTGAAGGAGAGGCTGAGGGGCTCATGCCCTTGCTGCCAGAGGGGTCTTTCCTTTTTCTTTTTTTTCTGTTGTCTTTCTTAAATACACCTCTGATCCTCACTCTCCCGCGCCTCCCCCACCAAGAGCTCCCCTTTGTCTGTGGGGTAGAGGGCATCTTCCTTCAGTTTTTTCCTCAGGTCTGCCTGTCTGCTTAGCTGTATCTTCTACCATTTCCTGCCTAATCGTCTCTCCTCTGTCTCTCTGTCACCCAATCGTCTCTCCTTTCTCTCTAACCTTACTTCTTGCAGAATGAATCCCTTCTAGCACTCTTTTCCCAGAGGCCGTCCCAGGGCAGAATTGGTGGTAGCGGTACCTTTGCTAAAGTGCAGCTCTGGTGTATGAACGCAGGTTGACACTCCCCTTGGTGGGCCATCTCATTCCATTTACCCCTTCACCAAACAGTCTGGGCTGCCAAACAGGAAGCATGATGTTGGCTGCAGACTGCATGCCCGCAGACTAGGGGGGAATCATGAGTACTGCATGGAAACAAACCCTGACACCGTTTTTGACTCCTCCTTTGAGATGGAACTGGGAGTAGGTGTTTCTTTCTTTGGCTGGATGAAGACCTCTTAGAGCCGAGCTCTCTGAGGTGGGGTCCAGATCCGTGCGTCAGAGCCGGCAGGCCCGGGAAGGGGCTGGTCATTGAGTGAGAGAACAGAAGGCGATGTGCTGGACCCCAGATTTCTTCAAGGTGACTGCGTCTGCTCTGTGCCCGCCTGTGGACGCAGCAGCTGCCCGCTCCTTCAGGGTTACCAACTCCTCCTCCTGACAGCCCTTTTTCTTCTTCTGGGGCTAGCTTTTATTTTTTGTTTTTAATGCTTTCTCTTTAGAAACTTGAACCACACATGTGTAAGTCAGCAGCTCCACTCACCCGCTGCCATCGTGCCCTCCGTCCGGGCTCTCGTCCGCTCGCTTCTTCTCTGCTGCCGGCGCCTGTGCTTTGCCCGCCTCGCTCTGGCACTGTTTCTGCGGCCAGCCTGCCTTCCACTGGCAGCTTGGTCTTCATGTCCTGCCGTGTCTGCCCAGGCGCTGGGGGCGCCTTGCCACTCTGCTGGAGCTCAGTCCCAACCCCCAGCCTCGGTCCACATTCCCTCGGCCCTCCAGCCCCAGCTTGTGCCCCCGCCACACAGCCGTCGTCGTCACCCTCCTCGATCGCTGCCTGTGACGGCTGCGCCCCTGCACCTCTGGACCAGGGATCTCCCTGGCCAGGCAGGCCTGGGCGTGTCCTCCACCCGCGCTGAAGCCTTTCCTGATCTTTCTGTCCTGGTCACGTCTCTGTAGAGTCCTGTAACACTCCGATGAGCATATATAAGTGATACTCAATGCGTGCTCTGTCATGTCCAACTCTCTGCGACCCCCATGAACCATAGCCCACCAGGCTCCTCTGTCCAAGGGATTCTCCGGGCAGGAAGAATGGAGAGGGTTGCCATTCCCTCCTCCAGGGGATCATCCCTGACCCAGGAATCTCTGCTGTGTCTCCTGCATTGCAGGCAGATTCCTTCCCTACTGAGACATCCAGAAAGCCCCGTGGGCAGATAAAACCCTTGGCTAACATGTGCCATGCAGGGATGGAGAGCGCACCTCCACTCTTGACTGTCTTTAGCCCATGCGTGGTGTCATCAGCTGGGGCCAGGCCACTGAGTCTGCTCATGAGCCGGAGATGGAACTGGGAGTAGGTGTTTCTTTCTTTGGCCGGATGAAGACCTCTTAGAGCCGAGCTCTCTGAGGTGGGGTCCAGATCCGTGCGTCAGAGCCGGCAGGCCCGGGAAGGGGCTGGTCATTGAGTGAGAGAACAGAAGGCGATGTGCTGGACCCCAGATTTCTTCAAGGTGACTGCGTCTGCTCTGTGCCCGCCTGTGGACGCAGCAGCTGCCCGCTCCTTCAGGGTTACCAACTCCTCCTCCTGACAGCCCTTTTTCTTCTTCTGGGGCTAGCTTTTATTTTTTGTTTTTAATGCTTTCTCTTTAGAAACTTGAACCACACATGTGTAAGTCAGCAGCTCCACTCACCCGCTGCCATCGTGCCCTCCGTCCGGGCTCTCGTCCGCCGCTTCTTCTCTGCTGCCGGCGCCTGTGCTTTGCCCGCCTCGCTCTGGCACTGTTTCTGCGGCCAGCCTGCCTTCCACTGGCAGCTTGGTCTTCATGTCCTGCCGTGTCTGCCCAGGCGCTGGGGGCGCCTTGCCACTCTGCTGGAGCTCAGTCCCAACCCCCAGCCTCGGTCCACATTCCCTCGGCCCTCCAGCCCCAGCTTGTGCCCCCGCCACACAGCCGTCGTCGTCACCCTCCTCGATCGCTGCCTGTGACGGCTGCGCCCCTGCACCTCTGGACCAGGGATCTCCCTGGCCAGGCAGGCCTGGGCGTGTCCTCCACCCGCGCTGAAGCCTTTCCTGATCTTTCTGTCCTGGTCACGTCTCTGTAGAGTCCTGTAACACTCCGATGAGCATATATAAGTGATACTCAATGCGTGCTCTGTCATGTCCAACTCTCTGCGACCCCCATGAACCATAGCCCACCAGGCTCCTCTGTCCAAGGGATTCTCCGGGCAGGAAGAATGGAGAGGGTTGCCATTCCCTCCTCCAGGGGATCATCCCTGACCCAGGAATCTCTGCTGTGTCTCCTGCATTGCAGGCAGATTCCTTCCCTACTGAGACATCCAGAAAGCCCCGTGGGCAGATAAAACCCTTGGCTAACATGTGCCATGCAGGGATGGAGAGCGCACCTCCACTCTTGACTGTCTTTAGCCCATGCGTGGTGTCATCAGCTGGGGCCAGGCCACTGAGTCTGCTCTTGACTTTGTACATTTCCGGGAGAGCATCCCTACCCCGCCCCGGGCAGCCCTAGTGGGCAGTGACTCGTCAGGATTCCGGCTGGTTGTAAAAGTTCACTTTGGGGAGTTTGTCCCAACAGCTCTCCCGTCTGCTCAGTTGAGGGCTCCTCTGACGGTTTCTGTTCTGCCTCCTCTGATCCCTACGCCCACCCGCTCCCTTGTTCCCGCAGCCCGTGCCCCGCATCACGGTGCAGTCGGCCCTGCCAGATGTCGCGTCGCCCAGGATGGCCGCGGTGAGTTGGTCCGGCCAGGCTGCCCACATACGGTGGTGGCCCCCAATGGCGTAACTGTGGAGTCCACACCCATGGCTTTTAATTTTAGTATTCCCGTCTTGATAATTAGCTATAATATAGGTCACTCTCTTCTCCCTCTCTGTTTTGCTTGTTACACTTTGCTATTTTCAACTTGTTAATCATATGATTGCTAAACTCTTAGGTGCTTGACTGCTAATGCAGTCTGCTGCTTTAATAGCCCACTGCTAGGCAGAGGCGAGTTCTATAAACAGAACAATCTCTTTATCCCAAGTGTTGGCTTAATTCTCAGTTTTACATTTCATTCGGATTCATGATATCAGCGTGAAAAGACTGACGCGAAGCTGGGGGAGAAAATCGTCTCTTATGATCTCCCACGGATGAACAGCACTTCTCATCTTATGAATAGCAAATCTGTTTTCTCCCACTGTGCCGTTGGTCCTCTTAGGAGATACGGTATCTTCCATAGGAAATTTTGATTTATGAAAACAACAGAAAAGACACCAAGTAATTTGAAAGACAATTCAGATGTCCGTTCATTCCTTTCTGAACAGAAAAGCTCTGTCATGCCCCATGAACCATAGCCCACCAGGCTCCTCTGTCCAAGGGATTCTCCGGGCAGGAAGAATGGAGAGGGTTGCCATTCCCTCCTCCAGGGGATCATCCCTGACCCAGGAATCTCTGCTGTGTCTCCTGCATTGCAGGCAGATTCCTTCCCTACTGAGACATCCAGAAAGCCCCGTGGGCAGATAAAACCCTTGGCTAACATGTGCCATGCAGGGATGGAGAGCGCACCTCCACTCTTGACTGTCTTTAGCCCATGCGTGGTGTCATCAGCTGGGGCCAGGCCACTGAGTCTGCTCTTGACTTTGTACATTTCCGGGAGAGCATCCCTACCCCGCCCCGGGCAGCCCTAGTGGGCAGTGACTCGTCAGGATTCCGGCTGGTTGTAAAAGTTCACTTTGGGGAGTTTGTCCCAACAGCTCTCCCGTCTGCTCAGTTGAGGGCTCCTCTGACGGTTTCTGTTCTGCCTCCTCTGATCCCTACGCCCACCCGCTCCCTTGTTCCCGCAGCCCGTGCCCCGCATCACGGTGCAGTCGGCCCTGCCAGATGTCGCGTCGCCCAGGATGGCCGCGGTGAGTTGGTCCGGCCAGGCTGCCCACATACGGTGGTGGCCCCCAATGGCGTAACTGTGGAGTCCACACCCATGGCTTTTAATTTTAGTATTCCCGTCTTGATAATTAGCTATAATATAGGTCACTCTCTTCTCCCTCTCTGTTTTGCTTGTTACACTTTGCTATTTTCAACTTGTTAATCATATGATTGCTAAACTCTTAGGTGCTTGACTGCTAATGCAGTCTGCTGCTTTAATAGCCCACTGCTAGGCAGAGGCGAGTTCTATAAACAGAACAATCTCTTTATCCCAAGTGTTGGCTTAATTCTCAGTTTTACATTTCATTCGGATTCATGATATCAGCGTGAAAAGACTGACGCGAAGCTGGGGGAGAAAATCGTCTCTTATGATCTCCCACGGATGAACAGCACTTCTCATCTTATGAATAGCAAATCTGTTTTCTCCCACTGTGCCGTTGGTCCTCTTAGGAGATACGGTATCTTCCATAGGAAATTTTGATTTATGAAAACAACAGAAAAGACACCAAGTAATTTGAAAGACAATTCAGATGTCCGTTCATTCCTTTCTGAACAAGCCCATTTCAATCCAGGATGTCCTAGGTGTTTATGAATTTAAGGAAGCTAGCGCTGGATGCCCCTGGCCGTGGGAGTAGGTTTGATGATTTCTGGGAGGCAGGACTGGGGCTTCCAGGCCAGAGGGACAGAGGGACGACCCCTACACGAGGGTGCAGCCCTGCTGGCTCGCTTGGATGCAGACTTGAAGGCAGCCTTTGGAATGTCCGTGTTAAAGAGTGACCCAGAAACCAGAGGGGCATTCCCACTCACAAAGCAACTCCAGTTGGGTGGGTGCCCACAGCGCCCAAGTAGAAGGATCTGAGCTGCGTTCAGCTCAGCGGGAAAGAACCAGAGAAACCAGACCTCACCTCCGCCCTCTGCTTCTCCTCTTTCCTGTCGCTGTGGGTCTGACCTCTGATCCGCAGCTTTTCCCTTGCTGGAGGCTTTGGGTGAATAGCCTCTGTAGGCCATTGTAAAGTGAGTGTTTTTTGACCTCCATCCGAGGATTCAGTGGAAACTGATGGGGTGGTGGCTGACGGAGCTCTGCACTGCCCCTGGGTCCTCCGCTCCTCAGGATCAGGTCTTCCCCTCAGCGGACAGCAGGTCCCGCGGTGTCTGTCCCCAGGGAGCAAGGAGCACAGGCTACTTCACAATCATAGTTACTTACTGTTCCGATTTCAGACGCTGGTAATTTTGTTTGTGTATTCTTCCCTGCCTGGTCACTGAGATTAAAAATAGAATAGAAAAAGGATAAATAAAACATGTACAAGTTGCAAAAGAAAAATGATTGAAGGATTGCCCAATCTTTTAGAGTATTTATGTGGGTGACAGTTATTGATCTACTGGATTTAGTAAATTTTGCAGCCCAGAGATCCATCACAAAAATGGGTTGTTAATCTCAGGAGGTGCCGTTAATTTTGTACCCTGAGAGTGTGCCTTGTGGGGGAAGGAGGGCCTCCGGAGACAGGAATATAAATGACAGTTCACGTGAAAATGCATGATTTATCAAACTGCTGAGTTAAGCCAAGTAACTGTAAGAGACTTATAGATCTCAGCTGTTTCCCAGTTCAAATAAATCCTGCATTTCAAATGGAAAATGGCCATTCCTGTAAGATAAATAATCTTTCCGTAAATATTGGAAACATATTTCTTTTTCTGAGCAGCACCCCTCTCGCCCCACAGCCTGCCCCCCACTCCGCCTCCTGGTCCCTGTCATTGTGCCCCGGGATTAGAAAGACGGTCCACCACCTTCTCCCAGCAGCTCAAGCCTCCCCTGCGAGCACGGAAGGACTGGCAGAGCTTGGCCGAGCAGCGGCTGTCGTCGCCCCCAGGACGTGGGGCTCCTAGGGGCTCTGCAGGAGTCACCACGGGAACCGGAGGCGGAAGCCCAGCGCGGCTCCAGCCTCACTCAGCCCCGGCTCCTTGGGGCCAGCTGCCTGGCCCACTCATCTCTGGGATCAGAGGCCCTGACCCGGGATCAGAGGCCCTGACCCGGGATGTGGGATCAGCCTGAGCAGCAGCTCGAAAGATAACCTCTCAGGGGAAGCGCCCAGCCTGCCGGCTGCCTCTGTCCCTCTTCCCCTGCCTCCCGGCCAAGCGTGTCCCTTCCTGCCGGATCTGATGGAGCCGTGCGCTGGCACATCTGGATCCCCTGGTGAGGTCCCGCTTTCAGTTTTGCTGGAGCAGGGTGCTCTCCTGGCCTCCAGGTCCTCTCACCCTCCCCAGGAAGCCCGTGCTGGTCAGGGGGATCCGTTCCCGAGGACGCAGGGCTCGGAGCCTGAGAGCCCCAGATACAAGAGACCGTCGTGCATTCATGTGTGCCATGCTCCCCATGAGGGCTTACCTGCCCGTCTTGTGCCACCGCACCCAGGGGCCGCCCCGTGCCCGTCGTTCCCACCACCAGGCGATTCTGACACGAGAGGAACGTCCTACAGTGGACTCCGCTCTGACCCCATCTCCCTGGTGACAGGGTCAGATCCCACAAATTGAGGACTGAGCCTCACAAGGCAGCCCCACTTCAGATGTCAGGTCCCTCAGGCTCCAGACCAGAGGGTCCCATGATGCCTCCCTCAGGCTCAGTGAATGTGCTGGATTGACTCAGAGAACCCAAGAGAAACGCTCTACTTACTGGACTATCAGTTCATGAGAAAAGGATATGTGATAGGGAGAGCAGAGGGGAGAGACCGGCAGGGGGAGGGCGAGGCGGGCATGCTGGGCCCAGTGCTCTCCCCAGAGCCTCAAGTGCTGCCCTACCAGGAAGCTCTCCCAAACCCTGTCCATTTGCGGGGTGTATAGTGGTCATTACATAGGCCTGGTTGATTAAATTGTTGGCTGCTGGGGGTTGAGTCAACCTCCAGCCCCTCCCCAGAGGTGAGGGCTGAGATGGAAAGGTACAACCCTCGAGGTTCGTGGTTGGTCCCCTTAAACCCAGTGGCCTCCTGTGGGGGCTTTCCAAAAGTTTACATAAACTCAGGTGTGGTAGAAAGGGGCTTGGTATGAATATCAAGAAACCTTTATTGTTATCAGCACTTGGGAAACCCCAAGGGTTTTAGAGGTTCTTTGCCGAAAAATAAGACTAAGATCAAATATATAATCCTTAATAGAATCCTATCAGAGGCGGCTGTGGAGCCTGTGGTCTACAGAAGGGAGAGGCGATGAGGGGCGGGCCTGGGCCAGTGCAGGGGCGGCAGGGGCTTGGAGCCTAGGGGCCACTGTGTCTGGTGCTCAGAGCGTGCAGGGGAAACGGACGTGGGAATGGGGTCCACCCCGATGAGTGGCTGCTCCAGCTCCACCGTCAGAGCTGTCCTGTCTGTACCCACAACAGGAGTGGACCCTAAGGCTTCAAGGAGGGAATGCCTAACACTGGATTTTCTCTGCTGCAGGCTCAGCGAGAACACGCAGGGCTGCGCGTGGCTGCGGATCTGCCTGGGGCGGTGCCTGCCACCCCCGCGCCCAAGACCTCTGAGGGGCCCCCGAGAGTGACGCCCACCTCCCCGACCCCCGAGGCCGCCGACGGGCCACCCAGCCCCCTGAGCGAAGCGTCCAGCGGCTACTTCTCGCACAGCGTCTCCACCGCCACCTTGTCGGACGCCTGCGGCCCAGGCTTGGATGCCGCGGCCTCATCCCCTCCTGGCCTCGGACCGGCCACCCTCGAGCCCCCGGCCGCCCCAGTGGAGGGGAGGGCACTGGGCGACGGTGCGGTCCCAGCCCCAGTGGAGGCTTCCGCGGAGAAGCGGGACCAGGCAGCGGGTACCCCACCACCCAACCAGCCATGCAGGAGTGACCCTGCCACCCCCCAGAAGCCGGAGAGCCCCCAGCCCCAGGTGAAGCCTTCCGCCGGCCCAGAGCCCAGCGTCTCCAGGCCATCGCTGCCCTCCGACCCCCGATCTCAGCCGCCCGCTCCGGCCTCCCCGTTCAGGATCCAGAAGGTTCGGACCTCAGAACTGAAGTCGTTCACACGCATGCTTGGCGGGGACTCCAGCGGCCCCTCCGGAAATGAGGAGGACCCACTGGCCACGGGGGCCATGGACACCAGCAGCTGGGGCACAGGCCCTGGGAAAGCTGGAAGTTTCCTCCGATTCTGAGGAAGCCAACGAGGTCCCAGAATGGCTCAGGAGAGAATATGTGACCGTGGGCACCCAAGGGTTTTAAAAAGGTTCCTTTTAGAGGTTCTTTGAAAAATTAGACTAAGATCAAATATATAATCCTTAATAGAATCCTATCAGAGGCGGCTGTGGAGCCTGTGGTCTACAGAAGGGAGAGGCGATGAGGGGCGGGCCTGGGCCAGTGCAGGGGCGGCAGGGGCTTGGAGCCTAGGGGCCACTGTGTCTGGTGCTCAGAGCGTGCAGGGGAAACGGACGTGGGAATGGGGTCCACCCCGATGAGTGGCTGCTCCAGCTCCACCGTCAGAGCTGTCCTGTCTGTACCCACAACAGGAGTGGACCCTAAGGCTTCAAGGAGGGAATGCCTAACACTGGATTTTCTCTGCTGCAGGCTCAGCGAGAACACGCAGGGCTGCGCGTGGCTGCGGATCTGCCTGGGGCGGTGCCTGCCACCCCCGCGCCCAAGACCTCTGAGGGGCCCCCGAGAGTGACGCCCACCTCCCCGACCCCCGAGGCCGCCGACGGGCCACCCAGCCCCCTGAGCGAAGCGTCCAGCGGCTACTTCTCGCACAGCGTCTCCACCGCCACCTTGTCGGACGCCTGCGGCCCAGGCTTGGATGCCGCGGCCTCATCCCCTCCTGGCCTCGGACCGGCCACCCTCGAGCCCCCGGCCGCCCCAGTGGAGGGGAGGGCACTGGGCAACGGTGCGGTCCCAGCCCCAGTGGAGGCTTCCGCGGAGAAGCGGGACCAGGCAGCGGGTACCCCACCACCCAACCAGCCATGCAGGAGTGACCCTGCCACCCCCCAGAAGCCGGAGAGCCCCCAGCCCCAGGTGAAGCCTTCCGCCGGCCCAGAGCCCAGCATCTCCAGGCCATCGCTGCCCTCCGACCCCCGATCTCAGCCGCCCGCTCCGGCCTCCCCGTTCAGGATCCAGAAGGTTCGGACCTCAGAACTGAAGTCGTTCACACGCATGCTTGGCGGGGACTCCAGCGGCCCCTCCGGAAATGAGGAGGACCCACTGGCCACGGGGGCCATGGACACCAGCAGCGCTGGGGCACAGGCCCTGGGAAAGCTGGAAGTTTCCTCCGATTCTGAGGAAGCCAACGAGGTCCCAGAATGGCTCAAGGAGGGAGAATATGTGACCGTGGGCACGAACAAGACGGGCATCGTGAGATACGTGGGACCCACCGACTTTCAGGAAGGCACCTGGGTCGGAGTGGAGCTGGACTTACCTTCAGGTGAGTGACCTTAATTCAGAGCTACTAAATATTAACTTGGTAACGAACTTAAATCCTCAGTTTTAGTTTTTAGTCCCACGGCTGCATTTGAACTGTCAAAGCAGCTCTGTCTGCTGCACTTGGTTACAAACTCCGACGCCCGTGTGGCCGTTGGGACGCCTCAGGCGCTCCTGAGACGCTCCTGGGTGCCCAAGGGCAGGATGGAACAGCTTACACAGCAGCTTACCTCCAAGCCAAGAAGCAATCATCATTTGCAGAAAAACTCATGGGATAGGCCTTAAGGAAATACCTTGTTCTACAGGGTGTTTTTTCCTTTTTAATTGAGATACCGTTGACTTATGATGTTAGTTTCTAGTGTACTAGTGATACAAAATTTTTATACGTTATACTCCATTTAAAGTTACAAAGCATTGGCCGTGATCTCCGTGCCATATAATGGATCCCTGTAGCCTGTTTCACACACAGTTGGTTGTACCTCTTAATCCCCCACCTCTGTCTTACCGCCTCGGCTTCCCTCTCTCCAGCGGGTAACCGTCAGTTTGTTCTCTGCGTCTCTGGGTCGGCTTCTGTGTTACACTCAGTGGTTTTACTTTCTCAGTTCCACGTGTAAGGGGTAACATACAGTAATTGTCTTTCTCTGACTTATTTCATTCACTTAGCCCAACCTCTCTAGGTCCAGCTATGTTGTATGTAGCAATGACCTGCAGATTTTTTTTTGAAACAGTTTTATTGTGATGCAATTTACATACCAAGAAATCCACCAGTTGAAAGTGTACGATTCAGCAGGTCTTCCTGTATCTTCAGAGTTGTGAAACCTAATTTTAGGATGGGTTGATCACCCCCCAAATAAGCCACATATCAGTTAGCAGGACACTATCCTTCCCAGTCCCCAGGTAACTGTTAATTTATACCGTGTGTCCACTTTGATATGAAAGGTCCTACGCTGGACTTCCACATAAATGGAGTCATAAATACCCACACCGCTGCGGCTGGGTCACTTCACTTCCGTAGTCCCCAGGCTTGGCCGGCTGTGGCCTGGGTCAGCCTTCATTCCCTTCGCGGCCCACGCTGGCCCACTCTCAGGCTGCCCTGCGTGGCATTCGTCTGTTGTCACTTCATGGTCACGTGGGCTGCGTCCACTGCTTGGCCTTTGTGCGTGAGGCTGTGGGGAACACTCAGTCAGTTTTCGTGTGGACACGCCTTCTCTTGAGGAGACACGGGGAGTTCTTTGTGACTGACGTGCTGAGCTTGGCTGGCCTGATTGCCTTTCTTCCTCCACCAGAGGGTTGCGGGGTGGGGCGGCGGCTCCCTGAGCTGAGGCTTGGCGGCTCTGGACACTTAGGGGTCAGGGGCCCCTCCCCCCCGTGCTGTCCTTCATCTTAAAGTGGTTTATTTATTTATTTTTTTGCTAAAGCATCTATTTGCTTTTAGGAAGGAAATGTCTTCTCCCCAGCTTGACACACCAGGTGTGACAGCTCACTAGTTGTTGTCTGGTTGCTCAGTCGTATCTGGCTGTTTGTGACCCTGTGGACTGTAGCCCGCCAGGGTCCTCTGTCCACAGGACTCCCCAGGCAGGAAGACTGGAGTGAACCGCTGTGCCCTCCTCCATCAGAGCTTCCCGACTTAGGGCTTGAACGCTCCTCTCCTCCTTGGCAGGTGGATTCTTTACCACTGACCCACCAGGGAAGCTCCTCTCACAGCTCAGTTTGGTAATTCAGCAGTCTGCACCTAATAGCTTTAGGAAAAACAATCATTCTACCCTCAGCCCCTCCATTTGCGTTTTGTCCAGACTGAAAATGGTTCGTGCCGAGGGGGCGTGGGAGGCTCTGCTTTGGTGGTGCGTGGGCCAGAGTGACCAGGCCTCACCAGGGCTCTGTCCACAGTGACCACCTGTGCCGCCCTGGGGGCACTGCCTGCCGCGCCTTCCACGGGGAGCGGCTGCCAGGGAGCGCGGGGGCCCCCGGGGCTGGGCGCCACCTCCACACCTTCCGTTCTTTCCCCAGGTAAGAACGACGGCTCCATCGGCGGGAAGCAGTACTTCAAGTGCAACCCCGGCTACGGGCTGCTGGTGCGGCCGGGGCGCGTGCGCAGGGCAGCAGGTGCAGGGCGGCGGCGCAGCTCGGGCCTCCGGCTGCAGGGCGCCCCTGAACCCCGCAGGAGCGGGGCCCTCTCCGGCTCCGCCAGCAACCTGGCCTCGCTGACCGTGGCTCTGGCCAAGACCGAGGGTGCGGCGCTGCGGGCCGAGCGCGGCCACGGGAACCCAGAGAACCGCAAGTCCTGGGCCAGCTGAGCAGCAGGGCGCGGCCTCCCGTCCTTCCAGGGCGATGGACATAGGGCTCTGGGCTCCTCTGAGCCTTTGCGGGGATAGCCCTGGGGGCCCCCCAGCCCCTCTCCCCAGGGACAGGCCCGGAATGCTTTTTGCACGACTCGGTGCTGGGACCTCCCCCCGTTTCTCCCTCTCCCCAGAGATTGAGGCTGAGGATTAGGTGGACCTCAGGTGGAAGGTTCTAGTGGCCCGTAGTGGCCCGAATAGTGAGAGTGAGGTCTCTGCCGTGTCCCTGGGCCTGGGCTGCCCACTCGTGGCTGTTCTTGCTCTCTGTTCTGGTGACCCTGTTAGCTTTGTAATTTAAAACGTAATGGCTAACTAGTGCCTTTCCCTTCCACGGAGGTAGCCCCTAGCGCCCCAAGGCCTGGCTTGCACCCCAGGCGCCTTGCACCCTGGCTGCCCCCAACGCTCCCTGCCCTCAAGTGCCGGCTCCCCATGGTTCTTTCACTGACCCACCAGGAAGCTCCTCTCACAGCTCAGTTTGGTAATTCAGCAGTCTGCACCTAATAGCTTTAGGAAAAACAATCATTCTACCCTCAGCCCCTCCATTTGCGTTTTGTCCAGACTGAAAATGGTTCGTGCCGAGCGTGGGAGGCTCTGCTTTGGTGGTGCGTGGGCCAGAGTGACCAGGCCTCACCAGGGCTCTGTCCACAGTGACCACCTGTGCCGCCCTGGGGGCACTGCCTGCCGCGCCTTCCACGGGGAGCGGCTGCCAGGGAGCGCGGGGGCCCCCGGGGCTGGGCGCCACCTCCACACCTTCCGTTCTTTCCCCAGGTAAGAACGACGGCTCCATCGGCGGGAAGCAGTACTTCAAGTGAAACCCCCGGCTACGGGCTGCTGGTGCGGCCGGGCGCGTCGCAGGGCAGCAGGTGCAGGCGGCGGGCGCAGCTCGGGCCTCCGGCTGCAGGGCGCCCTGAACCCCGCAGGAGGGGGGCCCTCTCCGGCTCCGCCAGCAACCTGGCCTCGCTGACCGTGGCTCTGGCCAAGACCGAGGGTGCGGCGCTGCGGGCCGAGCGCGGCCACGGGAACCCAGAGAACCGCAAGTCCTGGGCCAGCTGAGCAGCAGGGCGCGGCCTCCCGTCCTTCCAGGGCGATGGACATAGGGCTCTGGGCTCCTCTGAGCCTTTGCGGGGATAGCCCTGGGGGCCCCCCAGCCCCTCTCCCCAGGGACAGGCCCGGAATGCTTTTTGCACGACTCGGTGCTGGGACCTCCCCCCGTTTCTCCCTCTCCCCAGAGATTGAGGCTGAGGATTAGGTGGACCTCAGGTGGAAGGTTCTAGTGGCCCGTAGTGGCCCGAATAGTGAGAGTGAGGTCTCTGCCGTGTCCCTGGGCCTGGGCTGCCCACTCGTGGCTGTTCTTGCTCTCTGTTCTGGTGACCCTGTTAGCTTTGTAATTTAAAACGTAATGGCTAACTAGTGCCTTTCCCTTCCACGGAGGTAGCCCCTAGCGCCCCAAGGCCTGGCTTGCACCCCAGGCGCCTTGCACCCTGGCTGCCCCCAACGCTCCCTGCCCTCAAGTGCCGGCTCCCCTAAGTGCCTTGGGCCCTGGGCCTGCCCCCTTTCCCTCTTTCCTTCCACAGGGGTTCCTTTGTGGCTGTTTTAGCATCTTTATACCTAGAAAGTTTTCGTCGTCGTTTAGTCCCTTAACAGAGTTCTTGGACTATATTTATTTATATTTATTTTTTTCCAAAATCTGAAATTGTTGGCGAGCCACAATCGTCCGCCCAGTGCCGGGTCCCGGGGCCTGCCTTGTACATCACTAGCCTCCGTGGCCACGCGGGAGCTGCCGGCCTGCTGCCTGAGGCAGGGGCGCCCAGCAGGGCCAGAGGACACTGTGCTCTTCCCTGCGTCCCTCATGCAGATGCACAAGGGGCCTTACTCTCAGCTGACCGCTGAAGCAGGTCACGCTTCTGCGGTCAGTGACGATGTCGATCAGAGGCGTCAGGTCTTTCTTTGGTGCAGTGTGGGTTCTGTGAGAGTCCTCAGACTCGTTGAGCTTCCTGGCAGTTCTGACACCTGCTCAGCCCGGGGCTGCAGACTGGCTGGTGGAGGGACAGCTGCCCGCCTGGCGACGGTCGGGAGCCACAGCCCGGGCAGCCCCAGGGACAGTCTGAACCCGCCTCGCTCGGTGCCCAGACAGCCCTGGCTCTGAGCCGCTTCTCCACCTGTGCTTCTCGTATTACCAAGGCAGAGGCCCAGGGACCTGGTGCCCAACGCTCGGCTGCCTCCTCTGCCTGTCAGCTTCCCTGCCTGTCACCACGGGAATCGCTGGGCCTGTGCTGTGAGCAAGAACTAGGGACGCCCTGCAGCCCGGGTTGGAGGCGAGAGGCTGGAGTTTGCACACGGCACTCTTAGCTGCCTCTTCATTTCTCACGTTCAGACTCTTCAAAATGATAGCCAGAAAACTTAGGGGGAAAAAACCCAACTGAATTCTCTAGCGACGTGAAGCCCCTCAAGAGAAGCCGGCTCAGGTTCCCTGTACCTGGGAGGGGCTCTGTGGGGCCGCAGGAAGGATCCCTGGATCCGGTGGCCTCCACGGACCCAGTGCCGGTGCCAGGGCATCCTCCTGTCACCTGCGGGACTGCGGAGCAGGATGGAACTACATACAGGCTCACCAGCCCTGGGCTTGCCTGCCCTGGACAAGATCGCCATCACCAAGAGCTGCCCTGGCCTGCCTTACCTCCTTGATTTAGAACTGGGGCGACAGGGCCGGGAGTCTAGGATCACACCACTTTATTTCAGCGAATACTCCTTGCTTAGGAGCTGGACGAGATCTCCCAGTGAACGGGGTAAATCCAAGGAGAGTTCAGTGGTGGTTCTCGTGTCTGGAAGCCCCAGCCTGTGACTGCCGGGGCGGGCTCGGCCCCTCGCGCGCCTGGATCTCTGCCCGCACAGGAGGCAGTGCAGAATCGGCAGCTTTTCTTGACGTGGCTGCTGGTCCCTTGCTTCCCTCTGCTGCCCCAGCGGATGGCTGGTCCGGGGATCCCGGGGCTGGGAGCTGCTTCACACCGCCCCTGGCCTGGGCAGAAGGCATCTTTCTCATTCCCTGGGTTCAGCCCCCAGGCTGGCGGCTTGCCCTCCATCATGAGAAGCCTGTCTCCCTTCCTTGGGGGGTTGGGGGCAGGGCTGCTGGAGCCCCAGGTCTGCAGGGGGCCGGGGACCCGTCTGTGGGGCCTCCACCTGTCCGCTTTGCTATCTTGCGCTGGTCTCCCTGGGAACACGTGGCGGGCGAGTCCCTGAATTTAGTGCCCTTAACTCTGCGTCAGCTTTCCCATGTGACCTCCCTCCCGGCACAGATGGTCTCCATCAGACCTGTTTCCTGTTCTCCTTGGACCCCAGCACCCTCCTGTTCCTGGGAGGGCCGCCCTTGCTCCCCGAGCCTCAGGTGGTCTCCTCGTGGGTGGGGCAGAAAGGCGTGCACTCCGCGCTTAGAGAGAGGATGTGTAGAACTAGAAGGTGGTCCGGGTGCTTGCAATCCTCGTTTCTGGAGCCCAGGGCTCGTGGAGGCCCTTCTGCCCTGTGATGGGCGTCACAGCCTTGCAGTGCCAGCCTGGGGTGCTTAGGCGGGGGATGAAGGGCCGTGCTCCTTTTGTGGCTGGTTGAGCTGAAGTGGACCAGATGACGGCAGTGTTGCTGTCCTGAGCAGGTTTTGGCCTGGGGCTTGCTGTGGAGAGGAGCCTTGGGTGCTATGGGTTGGCTCCTACCAGCCCTGTCATCCAGAGAGGCCTCAGGACTCCCTTCTTTTTCCGGCCCCACCTCCACTTTTCAAACGTCCCCTGTTCCCTCTGCCCGAGTATCTCCCACCAGCCCTGCCCAGTGCCCGCTGGGGCTTGGTGTCTGCCTCAGGGAAGCAGTGTCTCCTTAGACCTTGGCCTGGTGCTGCCAGGCGGCGGCGGCGGCGGCCAGGGCCCCTGTGCCCGAGGTGGTCCTTCCTCCCGGGAGGAAAGCCCAGTCACTGCTCTCAAGTCTGGAGCTCCCTACGAGCCTGGGGTTTTCTTAGAAGGAAGCAGGTTTGGGCCTATGCTGGTGGTGGTAGAGCCCACGTCCCTGGTGCTCCTGGTGAGCTGTCCCTGTGGCCGGGTGGTTGACCCGTGGACCGCCCTGGGCACCCTCATCCGTCAGCACTGCTGGCAGACGCAGTGGCTGGCCTGGCTCTCCTGACCCTGCTCTCACCCTGGGGCCCTCGAGGGCAGGGAGGGCCCCTGGGAGAACAGAGTGGGGCGGGAGGCTGACCCGTGTCCTTGTCCTTGCAGGGGCGCAGGGCCCATAGTCCTGGCCTCTCTCTCGCTGCCGCCGGCTTCCTGGGCAGCTCGGGCACCGTCACTCTTCAGCTTGTGAGCAGAAGAGCTGTGGTCCCTAAAGGCAGGAGCCGGCCCGGCCTGTGCCCTGAGGTTTTCGGCCGAGAGCATTTGGGTGGCAGGTGGAGGGAGGCACCCCCTTCCCTCTGTCTTCTGTTCTCAACGTGCTGACATCCAGGCCTGATTTTAAACACGTCAGCGGGTCAGGCTCTGGGGTTTAGTAAGACGGCAGGAGTGGCGGGGGGCTGCGTGGCGCTGTCAGGGTGTCCTCCAGGCTGCCTGAGGACAGGTCAAGGCCAGGTGGGCGCCCTCCTGCGTTGCTCTGACAGGGTTGCCCAGCCCAGACCCCAAGGGGCTGTAGGGAGAAGGGGGGGCAGCTGACCCATAGGTCCTGGCTGGCAAGAGGGAGCAGGAGGGGGAGAAAACCCAGAGGCAGGGGGCGGCGGGGGCTGGCACGAAGGGCCCTGCGTGCTCGGTGAGCTATGAATGGCCCCGGCGGCGTCCGAAAGGCTGAGGAGATGTCCAGGCCGCCCGGCTCCCACCACTTCCTACGCTTGGATTAAGCTCCTTGTCTGTGAAACCGACCAGGAAGGCACCGGTACATGTTTTCCAGGCGAAGATGAGCCTCCCTTTCCTACTGCCTGCCTGCTCTCACACACCGCCGGCTCCCAGGGTCGCCGCCCCTTCTGTCTGTCGCTTCTTGCCTCTGAGACAGGGTGTGTGGCCTGAGACCCCAACTCCACTGCCCCGGTGTGCACCTTCTGTGCCTTCTGCATGCTGCTGACTAATCGTGTTGGGAGAGTCTTGAGCGGAGTTCTGTAAATATGGGTTCACATAAGGAAGTGATTTCGATCGGGGGACTGTGTTGATTTGCTACACGTGAAATAGGAGTTAAGAAAAATCCAAAGACTCTGTAATGACCTGTAAAGACTTAATGATTTGTATCGTATAATGAACTAAAACCTCTGTAATTTTGTACCGTATATGCCTTCCCACCCTATGCCCGACAGCCTCTAAATAAACCAGATGATCTCCTGCCTGCGTCTTTGGTCTTGTCGTTGCTTTCCCCTCTTCTCACCGAGGCAGGGGTGTTTGAGCTCATTCCAGACTGTCCCTCTGGCTAGGGTAGCCTGGTTTCTGAGTGACTGGGTAGGGATTTTCAGCATGGAAACTGAAAGAGGGAGGCTCAGGGCAGTAGCAGGTCCCCTGAGCACAGACACCCAGCCCAGTGGTCTTTGTGGCCCATTGGTTGAGATCTTTTTCAGGAGCCAAGGACCAACAGAAACGTGCTGATGACCTTGGACTTGGAGCTTCTGGGTTGACTCACTGGAAGGGCAATTCTCCGAAACAGCCGTGTCCCAGCCCTGGGCCTCGGCTCCATTGGCCACTGGACCCGCGGGCTGGGCACCACGCCAGATGCCGCAGCTGGGGAAGCAGAGGTGAGTGACCCTCTGCGGCAGAGGGCTTGGGGGAGGATTGTGGCTGTGGACCCCAGCAGGTCCAGTCCCCGCAGGCTGTGGAAACACGGCCACTTTGTTGGAT
Organism: Tragulus kanchil; assembly: GCA_022376925.1. Taxonomy (NCBI): domain Eukaryota; kingdom Metazoa; phylum Chordata; class Mammalia; order Artiodactyla; family Tragulidae; genus Tragulus; species Tragulus kanchil. The sequence goes on from JAIOJX010000023.1 coordinate 141,388,508, forward strand.
CCTGCTTGCCTCTGGCCGGCCTCCTCAGGATGAGGCACTCCATTGTGTGTGTAGCCCAGTGAGGACCCCCACAGCACTGGGGAGAGAAGCCTGCCTCCCAGGATCCTGGCCATGGTTCAGGAGCACTGCCCACCCCGTGCGGACGCGGTGAGCCCAGCGCGCTGGTGGCCCGGCATCGGTGGGTGAGTCACTGCTTGCGCCTAGCTCGAGATAAAATGTACTCGCAAATGTAGGCCCACAGCCGCCGGGAGGGCTGATTGGAGGTGGCCGGCAGTCACAGCACGTCCTGGCGGGACTTGTTTATATTCATAAGTGCCTAGGACTTGTTCTCAGAGATAAGCGCTGCCAAATAATGACAGGAATTTGGCAGCCAGGAGCCGTCCTGCTCTGAGGCAGGCGTCTCAGATTGATCTAGCTCCTAGGATAAATCTCATTTTTTGAGCGGCTACTTACTCTCTTGCAACTCAATGAGCTCTTTGCACGAGGCTGTGGGTTTTGTAACAGTTGCTCAGATCCTAAATCGGGTGCCAGTGGGGCCGTCACGTGCTGCCGGTCTGCTCACTCCCTGGGTCGCTCGGAACATCTGTGCACCGTCCTGCACCAGGCCTTGTGTCGCCAGATGAGCTCCTGGTCACGGATCCCAGATCATGGTGCCCTCAAGCTTGGGGGTGGAGGAGGCGGTTCCCTCCAGGCCAGTGTGTTTGGAGGGCTCTAGATGAGGGGAGGGACAGGATGTGGTGGGGCACAAACTGAAGGTGCAGCTTTGGCCCAAACAGAGAAGCAGACTTCCCTGGTGACTCAGACAGTAAAGAATCCACCTGCAATGCAGGAGACCTGGGTTCGATCCCTGGGCTGGGAAGAACCCCTGGAGAAGGGAACCGCTGCCCACTCCAGTATTATTACCTGGAGAATCCCATGGACAGAGGAGCCTGGCAGGCTATAGTCCACGGAACTGCAAAGAGTTGGACATGACTGAGTGACTTTCACTTCACTTTAGAGGAGCATGGGGTGAGGATGGCGCTGGGCATCCCCGCTTTGAAAACCCATCTGTCTCTATTTGCAGCTTAGAGTTTGAGAGCAGCTTAAAACTTTGCCTGGTCTTTCCTCATCACATGTAATGAGAAAACAAACTACGTCGCCCTTTTCTCTGAGAAGGAATCAGTAAACCTGTCAGGTGAGATAGGAGCTTGGTCCTTCATCTCCTGCTTAAGAATCTGCTCCCAAGCTTCGGCTGCCCAAAGCACTGATAACAAAGCCTTCGTCTTTTTTCATGTTGTTACTGACTCCAGAAGGTGGAGCCCCAGGAGTGATGGCCCTGGTAGGAAAGTGAGGTGCTGGGGGCATAGCTGAGCAGTGCGAGGTGTGGTCCTCATGGAAGGTAGCTGCCAGCATCCCAGGGGTTTCAGGACCTGGGAGGCGCCTGTGGGGGGGGCCGGAGGATTTGGGCTAGGCAGACCTGCTCTTGAGGCCCAGGCGGTCTCAGATTGATCTAGCTCCTAGGATAAATCTCATTTTTTGAGCGGCTACTTACTCTCTTGCAACTCAATGAGCTCTTTGCACGAGGCTGTGGGTTTTGTAACAGTTGCTCAGATCCTAAACCGGGTGCCAGTGGGGCCGTCACGTGCTGCCGGTCTGCTCACTCCCTGGGTCGCTCGGAACATCTGTGCACCGTCCTGCACCAGGCCTTGTGTCGCCAGATGAGCTCCTGGTCACGGATCCCAGATCATGGTGCCCTCAAGCTTGGGGGTGGAGGAGGCGGTTCCCTCCAGGCCAGTGTGTTTGGAGGGCTCTAGATGAGGGGAGGGACAGGATGTGGTGGGGCACAAACTGAAGGTGCAGCTTTGGCCCAAACAGAGAAGCAGACTTCCCTGGTGACTCAGACAGTAAAGAATCCACCTGCAATGCAGGAGACCTGGGTTCGATCCCTGGGCTGGGAAGAACCCCTGGAGAAGGGAACCGCTGCCCACTCCAGTATTATTACCTGGAGAATCCCATGGACAGAGGAGCCTGGCAGGCTATAGTCCACGGAACTGCAAAGAGTTGGACATGACTGAGTGACTTTCACTTCACTTTAGAGGAGCATGGGGTGAGGATGGCGCTGGGCATCCCCGCTTTGAAAACCCATCTGTCTCTATTTGCAGCTTAGAGTTTGAGAGCAGCTTAAAACTTTGCCTGGTCTTTCCTCATCACATGTAATGAGAAAACAAACTACGTCGCCCTTTTCTCTGAGAAGGAATCAGTAAACCTGTCAGGTGAGATAGGAGCTTGGTCCTTCATCTCCTGCTTAAGAATCTGCTCCCAAGCTTCGGCTGCCCAAAGCACTGATAACAAAGCCTTCGTCTTTTTTCATGTTGTTACTGACTCCAGAAGGTGGAGCCCCAGGAGTGATGGCCCTGGTAGGAAAGTGAGGTGCTGGGGGCATAGCTGAGCAGTGCGAGGGTGTGGTCCTCATGGAAGGTAGCTGCCAGCATCCCAGGGGTTTCAGGACCTGGGAGGAGGGCGCCTGTGGAGAGGGGACGCGGCGGGGAAGCTACAGGAAGGCATGGCTTCTGGGAACTGAGGCAGACATGATGGGAGCACTGGCTGGAGGCACCAGGGGCCGGACTCGTGGCCGACATTCGCTCAGCCAAGAGGCGCCTGACTGTCCCCTTCACCCCTTCCCAGCATGCTTGGGTTTCTGGGAGACTAGACCGTTTTTAAAGCACAAATGGATGGATGGTCAAGACTAAAGGGTCCGGCACGTCCCAAATGACTGTTCTGACTTAAAAGAAATCCCGGCCAGCCTTTGTTCAGTTATACATTTTATTCTCTAATAGGTACAATACTAAAATAAACACAAATTAAAAAAAAGTTTTATTAAAACAAAACTGTACAAAAAAGCAGTATACTACATTTTAATTACAGAACAGTCTACTGTCCAAAAGGCACTAATCCAGAATAGGAGATACAAGGATACAGGACTCGTTGGAACTATTTTAATCCATACAAGAGAGCGCTTGTTTCGTGGACTGTGTACATCCAGAAACAAGGGCAGTTTGCTACAGTCATCACACATTGTTATAAATATGAGTCCCACAGGTGAAGCTGCAGTATCGCTCTTCCTGCAGAGGGGTCACGTCGGGGATCTGGCTGGGGAAGGCTGCCGAGAGGTGGGCGGGCAGCAGGGCGGGGGTGCGAGCCCGCGGCCCGTGCTGGGGGAAGGCCGGCCGTCTCGGGTATGCGGAGCTGGTCCTCCTGCCCGGCCCGTGCCAGGGTCGGTTTCTGGCCACTGCCGGCAGCCGCTTCACCACCTTGCGTGTGGTTAGCACCGGGAAGGTGGGTTCTGAGACCCTCCAGGGAGCTGGGCAGGAGGCCTGGGGGAAGAAGCGCCAGCAGCTCGGCAGAGGGGAGGCGTTTTGTCACCTGATCTGCGAAAGGCAGCAGCTGTGTGGAAGCGGGGCTGGAGCCCAGGGAGCCGGGCCCCGCCCTCGGCTGCATTCTGAGCAACCTTTTGGCCCTCGCGTGCACCCACTCCTGGGTGTCATCTGCGTTAGAGCTGACAGTCTTGTTTTGGAAGCTGATTTCTAGAAAGGTGGGTTTTGGTTCCCAGGGGCTGCACCGTCCCTCTGTCCTGCCTCAAGTGGCTCCCGGGCAGCCGGGCCCACTTCCCCGTGTCCGGTGCCCAGGACGGCCCCCCCGATTTCCTCCTAATGGCAGACATGATGGGAGCACTGGCTGAGGCACCAGGCCGGACTCGTGGCCGACATTCGCTCAGCCAAGAGGCGCCTGACTGTCCCCTTCACCCCTTCCCAGCATGCTTGGGTTTCTGGGAGACTAGACCGTTTTTAAAGCACAAATGGATGGATGGTCAAGACTAAAGGGTCCGGCACGTCCCAAATGACTGTTCTGACTTAAAAGAAATCCCGGCCAGCCTTTGTTCAGTTATACATTTTATTCTCTAATAGGTACAATACTAAAATAAACACAAATTAAAAAAAAGTTTTATTAAAACAAAACTGTACAAAAAAGCAGTATACTACATTTTAATTACAGAACAGTCTACTGTCCAAAAGGCACTAATCCAGAATAGGAGATACAAGGATACAGGACTCGTTGGAACTATTTTAATCCATACAAGAGAGCGCTTGTTTCGTGGACTGTGTACATCCAGAAACAAGGGCAGTTTGCTACAGTCATCACACATTGTTATAAATATGAGTCCCACAGGTGAAGCTGCAGTATCGCTCTTCCTGCAGAGGGGTCACGTCGGGGATCTGGCTGGGGAAGGCTGCCGAGAGGTGGGCGGGCAGCAGGGCGGGGGTGCGAGCCCGCGGCCCGTGCTGGGGGAAGGCCGGCCGTCTCGGGTATGCGGAGCTGGTCCTCCTGCCCGGCCCGTGCCAGGGTCGGTTTCTGGCCACTGCCGGCAGCCGCTTCACCACCTTGCGTGTGGTTAGCACCGGGAAGGTGGGTTCTGAGACCCTCCAGGGAGCTGGGCAGGAGGCCTGGGGGAAGAAGCGCCAGCAGCTCGGCAGAGGGGAGGCGTTTTGTCACCTGATCTGCGAAAGGCAGCAGCTGTGTGGAAGCGGGGCTGGAGCCCAGGGAGCCGGGCCCCGCCCTCGGCTGCATTCTGAGCAACCTTTTGGCCCTCGCGTGCACCCACTCCTGGGTGTCATCTGCGTTAGAGCTGACAGTCTTGTTTTGGAAGCTGATTTCTAGAAAGGTGGGTTTTGGTTCCCAGGGGCTGCACCGTCCCTCTGTCCTGCCTCAAGTGGCTCCCGGGCAGCCGGGCCCACTTCCCCGTGTCCGGTGCCCAGGACGGCTCTCTCCACCCCCGATTTCCTTCTCTAATGGACGCTGGCCCTAAGGAAGAGAGATACTGCAGCTTTCCAAACAGTGTCCTACACGTAAGACAAAGACAGGCATCTGATGTTAACAAAAATAAGTAACAAAGAAACAGGAGTAAACCGAACCTCTTCTCACAGCATCCTATACTACATCCTCCTTCTGCTTAGCAGAAAATTGTACGTACACAAAAATACAAATACACGATTTTGTAGAACAGTCTGATTTTAATATATTTATATATATTTATATTTATATGAGTGGCAGGTTAGTTCATTATTATAGAGCTTTTTGCACTTTTGGCTCATATGCAACAAGGCTTATAAATTCAGCTTTAGCTTTCATTCAGGTTTTATAGCTTTTGAACAATTGTTTTCACATTTAAAGCAGCATCCAATTTGCACTAGGAGTTTGTGGTGACAGAGGAAGAGATGGGGTCAGGAGGGCACTGACGAAGGGGGGCCGGGGCCGGGGCAGGTATACATTCCAGTGTGTGTGGCGACGTGGGAAGGACTGCTGTGGGACAGAGCTGACCATGATGACCCCTTGAGGTAGACTGAACACCTTACAGCAGACTCTAGACACAGGTGCGACTCCCCTCAGGGACTCATGGTGCACAAGGTGGGGCAGAGACCCGAGACGCCACAGGGAAACACAAAGACTAAGACACGACGGCAAAGGTCGGGGGCGATCGGCCCGGCCCCACGTGGCCCATCGTAGGTACTGGACTATTTGGTGGATGCTGAAGACTTTTGGGCAGTCCCAAGGCATCTGATCAAATGACCATCATCGACTTTCCACTTTAGAACTTGCTGTGCCAGTGAACTCTGACACCAGCAACGGCTGCCTAGGGAGATAGCGCCCCCGGGGTTCTGCGGTGGACACCGTCACCCAGAAGCCACGTTCAGGTGAGCGCAGAGAAACCCGTCTCCTCCAGCAGCCCCCCCCCCCCACCGCAGCACCTGCTCACAGTCTGTCTGGCAAATGCCATACATGTTACATGGGAACGTCTAGCGTGTGGGTTATTCCATTGTCTGAACAAAGAGGCTGGATTATTCATGAAAATAAAGTGCCTGGGTATGGATTGTTCCATTCTGCCAAACCTTAGAACACGCCAGCCCTGCATCTGAGTGCTGCTCAGTGCCTTGGTGCCAAGAGTGGGGTCACAGGAGACCCCTCGTCCAACTCAGCACGTGGTGAGACTCGGCAGACTCCACGCACTTTACAGAGAGGCAATCAAACCATCTGACACTCATCTTCAAAGATCTTGTTTCACCCCCTACGGATGTTAGCCTTCCTGGACCCTGGTGGGCAGACAGCCCGATCCCACAGATGGAGGAAGAGGATAACCCAGGGTTCCAGCGACTGGTGCCAGCACGTGAGTCTTTACTGCTCTTAACTCTATTTGATTCTCGGCCCTCTTGGGTCTAGATGCACCTTCAGTGGCTGCCCCCCTCTCCCGTTTTCCTCACTCGGTAGCTAGGCAGGTGCCTGAACAGCTTCTGTGGCCGTGACCTTGACCCCGTCAGCACGCACACCCCAGAGGCGGCGGTACAGGACAGGCACGCGGCCAGCCAGCCTGACGGGCCGCCGCTCGCTGCCTCTCCCCGGAGGCTCGTCCCTGCAGTCGTCCTTTCTGTAGAACCTGGGGACCACAGCTACCATGGCCCCTCTGGGCGCCAAGTACAGGGTAGGGGAGGAGGGGCAGGGCACAGGCCGACTCTGGCAGGTCCCAGAGGTCTGTACCTCGTATAGGCACTTAAAAAACAGAAAGAGAAATTTATCCTTGGAAGGTACCGCATGCCCAGCATGACCATGGCCATGCGAGGGAGGGGAGCCCAGGGGGGTCAGAGAAGGCTGTGGGCTCTTCCAGGGGGTGGCCTGGATGTTCTTGGCATCTTCTGGCAGAGACAACGGCCCACCATGGTTGGGTGGAAAGCATGCAGGGGTCAGGTGCGGGGCCTGCTCTGGGCTTGAGGTCACAGGGCCTGGGGGAGGCGCGGGCTGCACGGACTTGCCTTCTATGATCAGTGTGAGAAAAACTACCAGGAAGAGAAGAGGCCCTTCGAGAGGGCTGTTCTGGCAAACCGGAGCGTGGTCGGAAGCAGCCTGGCTGGCACTCCCCACCCTCCCACCTCCGCCCTGCCCTGCCCCTAGGAACTTTGGTTTTGGTTTCATGGTGCCCATTTTCAGAGACGCAAGATTAAGGGGTTCACTGACTGACAATACTGAGATGTGGCTCTCAAGGCAAATGAGAAACAATACTGCTCCTGACCGCAGCCCACAGCCGAGCTCTCTCACCTTCGATAAGTCCAACACTAACACACACAGCCACTGATCTGGCGTAGAAACTAAAGACTTCAGGCTGATACCACCAGGGTGGCTGTTGTTTACATTAATACAGTACTAATGCTCTCTTTCTAGTCTAATAGCTTCAAAGAATGATTAAGTAGAGAAAAAAAATCCTCACAACTTTCTGCTGTGCTGCATAACGTAAAGCAGAAGGAGAGGTTTCCATGCTCAAAGGAAGCCAGAAGCCAGAATGAGATCAGAGCCGATCCGGAAGTGCTGGGAAACTACGAAGGGAACCACGTCCTGTGACCAGCTCTGCACGCACACTGGCTGGTGAGTCACATGCACCTTCCTCGGGGAGAGTCTGAACCCCACCAGAGATGTCAGGTCAGGACCAGTGTCACTGTGGAAGAGGCCTTCTTCCCATAATGCTTAAGGGTAGGTTTATTCAGTGGGGAGTCATAAACCAGCTAGTGAAAGGAGGTGCCGGTCGCGGGGCCCACCTGGGGACCCTCTCCCAGCAACACCTGCTCCTGGGGTGGTTTCCCTTCTCCTGGGCGTCAAGGATGTGTAGGATGTGACTGAGAGAGAGAGGTGACAGAGCGAGCCCCTGGAGAATTATGTACTTTGGGGAGGTGAAGAACTGGAAGACGGGAGGGAGGAACATGAATTTTAGTTGAGTCTTCAGGTCACCTTGGAGCCCATGTCCCCAACAATGGTCACTAAGCTGACACACGAACCCGCAGGCAGCTGGCCCCTGGTTGTCTGAAAGCTCTGGGCACCAGCAAGCCCACAGTGGGGCAGACATGGACCCAGCACCACCCCACCCCACTGCCTCTTGTGACCATGACGGAGGGGGCAGCAGAGTGAGTTGGAATGGCTTAGCAAACGTCCACACACAGGCACTGAAAAGAGGCTTGAAGCTCAAGATAGAGAGAAGGGCAAGAGTGAGCTTTTGATGCTTTCTACCTCCAGGAAGTGCAGCTACACCGGGAGGGCTGGGACACTCAGAGTCAACCGAGACCTTCCTTCCCAGGAACGGGCAAGACTGCCACAGTCGGCTTTCTGGAGGTGGAGATGAGACAGCCGACTTGAAATGAGGGCTCACGCCACAGCTGCCACGCCTCACTGCATTCTAAGGCCAAGAAGAACCAAGGATGTAGTGTCTAGGTCACCTGGTCCTGCGCTGGCACAAAAATGATGGAGGTGAGACAGTGCACCAGCAGGGCCCAGCCAGCACCGCCCCTAGAGCAGGAGCAGGTGGGAGTGACTGCACTCGAACAGAGCCAGGCAGACGCCCTGCCGACATCTAAAGAGAAAAGCACTTGCAGGTTTCCCTTGACTCCCTGTAGGGTACTGCTTCCAGAGTAAACCAGGGCGGTGACGCTCAGGGCGCGCCCGGCGTCCAGGGTGGGACAGGCTAGTGAATGTCAGACCCCGAGAGTCTGAACCCCGCCAGAGATGTCAGGTCAGGACCAGTGTCACTGTGGAAGAGGCCTTCTTCCCATAATGCTTAAGGGTAGGTTTATTCAGTGGGGAGTCATAAACCAGCTAGTGAAAGGAGGTGCCGGTCGCGGGGCCCACCTGGGGACCCTCTCCCAGCAACACCTGCTCCTGGGGTGGTTTCCCTTCTCCTGGGCGTCAAGGATGTGTAGGATGTGACTGAGAGAGAGAGGTGACAGAGCGAGCCCCTGGAGAATTATGTACTTTGGGGAGGTGAAGAACTGGAAGGCGGGAGGGAGGAACATGAATTTTAGTTGAGTCTTCAGGTCACCTTGGAGCCCATGTCCCCAACAATGGTCACTAAGCTGACACACGAACCCGCAGGCAGCTGGCCCCTGGTTGTCTGAAAGCTCTGGGCACCAGCAAGCCCACAGTGGGGCAGACATGGACCCAGCACCACCCCACCCACTGCCTCTTGTGACCATGACGGAGGGGGCAGCAGAGTGAGTTGGAATGGCTTAGCAAACGTCCACACACAGGCACTGAAAAGAGGCTTGAAGCTCAAGATAGAGAGAAGGGCAAGAGTGAGCTTTTGATGCTTTCTACCTCCAGGAAGTGCAGCTACACCGGGAGGGCTGGGACACTCAGAGTCAACCGAGACCTTCCTTCCCAGGAACGGGCAAGACTGCCACAGTCGGCTTTCTGGAGGTGGAGATGAGACAGCCGACTTGAAATGAGGGCTCACGCCACAGCTGCCACGCCTCACTGCATTCTAAGGCCAAGAAGAACCAAGGATGTAGTGTCTAGGTCACCTGGTCCTGCGCTGGCACAAAAATGATGGAGGTGAGACAGTGCACCAGCAGGGCCCAGCCAGCACCGCCCCTAGAGCAGGAGCAGGTGGGAGTGACTGCACTCGAACAGAGCCAGGCAGACGCCCTGCCGACATCTAAAGAGAAAAGCACTTGCAGGTTTCCCTTGACTCCCTGTAGGGTACTGCTTCCAGAGTAAACCAGACGGTGAACGCTCAGGGGCGCGCCGGGCGTCCAGGGTGGGACAGGCTAGTGAATGTCAGTGGCCACTACAAGCTCTGAAAGCCTAGGAGGTCTGAACATGAACAGCGATTTAGGATGACACTGCATTCCAGTTACCTCTGGTGTTTTATTCCAAAAAAAAAAAAAATTCAAGGATAAGCATTATCTATGTTTTTACCAATTCTGGGAAGTTGGCTTTACTTTCTTTTTAGCGGGGGCTGAGGTGCAGTTATTCATCTGGGGAGGCAATGTCTCACCAGCTCCAGTTCTCTTTAGGTAGCACCATCCTATGGTCAGCACGTCTAAGACTTTGATCCCTAAAATAGTAGATTGTGTTAGAAGGTTTTAACTGCAGTGATAACTCTATTTTCTTTCAATATAAGCGGATAATCAGAATCTTCTGCTGGCTGTTTGAAGGCATGGCTCACAAATCATAGAATTAGACTCATCTGGTCAGTTGTCAGAATCGCTAAAGACAGATTCTCTAACAGAGACAGTTATCCTTCAACAGTTGGGAAAACAGGGACATGGATGGGATACTCCTGTCTTCGTAAGCCCGCAGCCATCCCAACCGTAGGAAGATGGCGGGGACCCCAGAGAGCCACCGTGACTGTGCGCGGATGTCGCGAGCAGAGGTTGGGTAAGTTGCTTCCAATCTTGTAGGAGAGGTGGTGCTGAGGAGAACCCCTTATGGCATTAGGTTCCCCATTTTAGCCCTACTGCTTATACAGTGGACTCAAGTATTTTGAGGGGGGTGGAAATCCCAAGACAGCAACTGTGCAGATTGTGTGTCTGTACTTGGGGGTGAAGGACGGTTATGAAGCAGCAGCCTAGCTCTGCACTTTCATGGAACTGATGTTTAGTGTTTGGGGTAGGAGTCCCTCTGATGTGGGGAGGGGCGTTTTCTCTAGGGCTGCTGCAGCCCTAGCCTGGAGTGTCCAGGCCTGAAGAAGGGGCAGCCAGGAGCACTGGGGATGAAGTGGCTCGAGAGGGCCCTGGGTGCAGTGCTGGTGCTCATGTAGACTCGCTCCTCATTGTACCTGGTTTGGCGAAAACCAAACAAGGCCCATTCTAGATAAAGGCTAGAGCGGGACGCTGCGGCTCCCATTCAGCCCATGGCCTCAAGGGGAGAAGGTGGGCTCTGGAGGCAGGAGGCTGCGTATGGTGCTCCAGGGGACGAGGTGGATGGAGGAGGAGAGAGGGAGGGGGAGATCACGGGTGCAGAAGGGCCAGGGGAGAGTCCGGCTGCGGCGCGAGGAGGACTCTCAGCCGACCCGCCGGCTGCCGGCGCGGGGAGCCCTGGGTGGAGCACACATGCCCTTTCCCTCCAGTAACAGCAGGACATTGCAACTACCAGTGTTCCACTTAGGCGCGTCGTTATTCTAGTTCATTCAACAGTGTCCCTGTCTTCTGTTCTAGGTCCAGAAAATCGTACCTGGCTCACGTGCAAGCTCTCGTGTTCCTTTAAAAGAAAATGACCAGGAGAAATACGAACCTGTCTTGGCTGTTTGAAGGCATGGCTCCGCATCTGGTCAGTTGTCAGAATCGCTAAAGACAGATTCTCTAACAGAGACAGTTATCCTTCAACAGTTGGGAAAACAGGGACATGGATGGGATACTCCTGTCTTCGTAAGCCCGCAGCCATCCCAACCGTAGGAAGATGGCGGGGACCCCAGAGAGCCACCGTGACTGTGTGCGGATGTCGCGAGCAGAGGTTGGGTAAGTTGCTTCCAATCTTGTAGGAGAGGTGGTGCTGAGGAGAACCCCTTATGGCATTAGGTTCCCCATTTTAGCCCTACTGCTTATACAGTGGACTCAAGTATTTTGAGGGGGGTGGAAATCCCAAGACAGCAACTGTGCAGATTGTGTGTCTGTACTTGGGGGTGAAGGACGGTTATGAAGCAGCAGCCTAGCTCTGCACTTTCATGGAACTGATGTTTAGTGTTTGGGGTAGGAGTCCCTCTGATGTGGGGAGGGGCGTTTTCTCTAGGGCTGCTGCAGCCCTAGCCTGGAGTGTCCAGGCCTGAAGAAGGGGCAGCCAGGAGCACTGGGGATGAAGTGGCTCGAGAGGGCCCTGGGTGCAGTGCTGGTGCTCATGTAGACTCGCTCCTCATTGTACCTGGTTTGGCGAAAACCAAACAAGGCCCATTCTAGATAAAGGCTAGAGCGGGACGCTGCGGCTCCCATTCAGCCCATGGCCTCAAGGGGAGAAGGTGGGCTCTGGAGGCAGGAGGCTGCGTATGGTGCTCCAGGGGACGAGGTGGATGGAGGAGGAGAGAGGGAGGGGGAGATCACGGGTGCAGAAGGGCCAGGGGACAGTCCCGCTGCGGCACCAGGAGGACACTCAGGAGAACCACAGGCTGCTGACGTGAGGAGCCCTGGGTGGAGCACACATGCCCTTTCCCTCCAGTAACAGCAGGACATTGCAACTACCAGTGTTCCACTTAGGCCGCGTCGTTATTCTAGTTCATTCAACAGTGTCCCTGTCTTCTGTTCTAGGTCCAGAAAATCGTACCTGGCTCACGTGCAAGCTCTCGGTTGAAAAGCACTTCCTGATGATGACAGCAATGCAAACACCAAGTGACCAAGGAAGATGGAGAATTCTGCAGAGCCCGCCAAGCAGGAAGCCTCAGGTAAGGCAACCGCGATAGCCGAGCAGTCAGCACACAGCAGAGAGTGGCCGGGAGGCCTCAGTTTGGCAGAGACAAGAGTTAAATCCCAAAGACGGAGCCGGCTGAGACCGGATGTGTGACTTAGGAGTCAAGTGGGGAGCAGTAATCAAAGGCTTCCATTTCAGAGCTGGAAATCACTCCAAATCCTCCTCTTTCACTTAGGCGCGGCGCGAACACAGTGTCATTATTTCAGTTTACTGAGTTGCTGTTCCCAGTGTTCCTGGGAGCATTACTGCTCAGAGGGAACAGGGAACGGGAGCTCTGCCATCTCCAGTCGCATAAAGGACAGAAATCCTTTTAATTATGGCCATGCCAATCTACATCTTGCTAAAACAGCTAATTACATGTCAGGAGGACACTCAGTCATTCAGAACAATTGTCATTATATTTTTATGTATTCATTCGGTGCCACCCCCCTCAATTACTATGGTTACACTTTGAAAGGACTCAGGCAAACCTTCATTTGATCACAGCACACCAACATGAATGTGAGAGTTAATTATGGCTGTACAAAGCCATTTTTATTTAAGAGAGAGAAAATGAGAATGGAGTCAAGGGAGCCGGTGGCCGGAGGTGTCTGAACGGCCAGCTGAGCTGTGTGCGCTCCGGCCAGTGCGCGGCGGCAGTGGCCCCATCCCGCTGCTGCCGAGGGCGGGCACAACACTGCTGTCCGCACGGGGGCAAACCGCTCCCTCAATCTCCCAAGTAAACAGGGTGTCAGGAGAGAAAGGCAGAGGCCCCCGCCTTGGGGTCCTACTTGGTGTCCGGGAGCCGGCTAATGAGTAAAGGGACAGGACATGTCTGTGGTAAGCTGTCAGGGGCGTAAAAGTGCTGGTTAGGTTTCACATGAATGGCATGAACTGGACTGAGTTCTGCTTGCCTTGAGGCCCCAGGTGTCATGGGAAGAATGATAAAAATAAGTCAAGGATGCTTACCTGTACTCCCAGGGTGCCTACCATGTCCTGAGGTCTCTAGGTAAACACAGGAAGGGGATGGAAGACCCTCGGGTGCAGCCAGCTTCTCCCTCTTCTATATTTATTCCCCTCTCGCTTAGAAAAGAAAAGCATTGTTACAGGAAACTAGGCTTCTCAGGTCGTGAGCTTTCCTGTTGCTGCTCTCTCCTCCCCCTTGAAGGAGGAGGGCTTGCAGCTGACATGGAAACGTCTCAGTTCATAAGCTTGCGGCAAGTCAGCCCCCCAGCTCGGAGCTGGCCAGAGTCGCGGCTGGCTCTTAGAGCCAGCGAGGATGAAGAACGGCCTCTTGTGTGGCCTGTGTGTGAGGGCTTTCTGGGATGGGAAGAGGGGCTTGTGGGCTTGATGTGTTTAGAAAGCCTTTCCCACCCCCAAGTGTGGCAGTTCTCTTAAGAGCTGTATGGAAGTCTTTCCTCGGAAGTGATTAGCATCTTTTGGAAAGAGGAACATGTAGTGAAGGAGAAGACCGCAGGATGGGAAAAGGAAGGACTCCTGTCCAGACAGCCCCCACCTTTGGGGGCACTCCCAGCTGTCTCGCAGGGAAACCCTTCCACTCTGTGTGGTGCGATCGTTCCAAACTGGGAAATGTAGGTATTAGCAGGTAATGTAGGACTCAGGCAAACCTTCATTTGATCACAGCACACCAACATGAATGTGAGAGTTAATTATGGCTGTACAAAGCCATTTTTATTTAAGAGAGAGAAAATGAGAATGGAGTCAAGGGAGCCGGTGGCCGGAGGTGTCTGAACGGCCAGCTGAGCTGTGTGCGCTCCGGCCAGTGCGCGGCGGCAGTGGCCCCATCCCGCTGCTGCCGAGGGCGGGCACAACACTGCTGTCCGCACGGGGGCAAACCGCTCCCTCAATCTCCCAAGTAAACAGGGTGTCAGGAGAGAAAGGCAGAGGCCCCCGCCTTGGGGTCCTACTTGGTGTCCGGGAGCCGGCTAATGAGTAAAGGGACAGGACATGTCTGTGGTAAGCTGTCAGGGGCGTAAAAGTGCTGGTTAGGTTTCACATGAATGGCATGAACTGGACTGAGTTCTGCTTGCCTTGAGGCCCCAGGTGTCATGGGAAGAATGATAAAAATAAGTCAAGGATGCTTACCTGTACTCCCAGGGTGCCTACCATGTCCTGAGGTCTCTAGGTAAACACAGGAAGGGGATGGAAGACCCTCGGGTGCAGCCAGCTTCTCCCTCTTCTATATTTATTCCCCTCTCGCTTAGAAAAGAAAAGCATTGTTACAGGAAACTAGGCTTCTCAGGTCGTGAGCTTTCCTGTTGCTGCTCTCTCCTCCCCCTTGAAGGAGGAGGGCTTGCAGCTGACATGGAAACGTCTCAGTTCATAAGCTTGCGGCAAGTCAGCCCCCCAGCTCGGAGCTGGCCAGAGTCGCGGCTGGCTCTTAGAGCCAGCGAGGATGAAGAACGGCCTCTTGTGTGGCCTGTGTGTGAGGGCTTTCTGGGATGGGAAGAGGGGCTTGTGGGCTTGATGTGTTTAGAAAGCCTTTCCCACCCCCAAGTGTGGCAGTTCTCTTAAGAGCTGTATGGAAGTCTTTCCTCGGAAGTGATTAGCATCTTTTGGAAAGAGGAACATGTAGTGAAGGAGAAGACCGCAGGATGGGAAAAGGAAGGACTCCTGTCCAGACAGCCCCCCACCTTTGGGGGGCACTCCCAGCTGTCTCGCAGGGAAACCCTTCCACTCTGTGTGGTGCGATCGTTCCAAACTGGGAAATGTAGGTATTAGCAGGTAATGTCAGTGAGGCAGTATAAAGAGTAAGAAACAGCGGAGGGTTTCCAGGGCACGTAGGTCAGCTTGCCAAATTCAATATGGCTAACTACTGATCCCCAAATCCTGAGTAAACACCGTTGTTATTTAGAACACACACAAGAAGGAATGTTTTCTCTAACTCCCCCCACCTCCAGAGATAAGACCAGTGGGAGCAGGTCAGTACACCCAACTTTTACTTGGAAAATCCTGACAAACAAATGTGGCTCAGTAAAGTTATAAATGGATTTGGCTGGTCTCAATGCAGCCCCAACAAATACAGTAGTAAAACGTTAATAATCACAACAACAAAATGACAAAGTCACCACTCTGACTTAAGATTGAAATCACAGACAAGAGGGTAGCACAGAAAATCAATGCACAAGCAGAGGGCCAGGTCTATTCACTGCAGAGCGTGACTGTGCACAAGACCATCGATAAGAAGAGAAATTATTGCCTAAGAATCTGTTGAGACTCATTGGGGAAAATCCTCTGGTGGTTCTCTGAATGACAACAACAAAGAGAAAAAGAAATTTTAAAAGGCAGAGCCACTAGTTACATGGGAAATCTGTTTCTACCCAAACTGTTCTTAAGACCAAAGAAAGAAAAAGACTGATGTTCACATTTTTAGGACGGGGGTGGGGGCTCGTTTATGAAAAAGGGATTATTCCCACTGCTGTGGGCCGAGAGAATAGCTGGTCAAAAGGCAGGGCTGCAAGATAGGAAGGAGTGTTTGTGTGACAAAGATGGGGCACACCCCGTACTCCGCCTGCTGCAGAAGATGAGAAAACTCCAGCGAGACGTCAGCTCCCGAGGAGACTAGAGGAAATGAGTTGTTGTTCACAGACAGAAAGGATGGGACTTTTGCTTCTTGATGAAATGAAAGATGATTTCCTTAGAGCTGGTGCCTGACGGTTGGAGTCCAAGAGGGAAGTCTGTACAGGCGGAGGCCCAGAAGGGAGAAATGAAGTCACTGTCACTAGCTCTTTGTGAGCCGTCCCTCTCGAGGTAAAAATGGACATCTGGATAGAGGGGCTGCTGATCACCCCCTGCTGCCCGGGGTGAAAACTTACAGGCCTGGAGGGCTGCTGTGCATCCTCCCTCCCATCTTTCTGTTTGAGGACCTATCTTCCTGTGAAGGACCAAACACCAGCGTGTGGGAACTGTACAGACTCCACAGGTGGGAGGAAGCTCACCACAGCCCACCACACGAAGGACTGTGAAGAAAACGGCCTTAAGGGGTATGCCAGCCTTACAAACTCTGCTGAAATAAACCATACTCTTGATCTGGTACTGACTGGCCTTCATCTGGTCTTAAGGTTCTCAAGAGATGTGCACAAATGGCATTTGGATAGTTCGTCTTTAAAAAGGTCCCTTTGTGTTTTAAAAAGGGTAGGAAGTTTACCCATGAAACCACAGTAATTCAATGAAAGTATCTTAAAGTAAGTTACCTGAACTGCTTGCAAGGTTTCCTCACCTGGAAAGGAACAGCCCCTGAAATACTCCTCTGGGCCTGAAAAATGTACAGCAGGAAGTGAGAAAAGAGGACAGAAAACCAAAAAGCATACAATGGGACTTTTTAAGAACCTATTTTCCCTTCTGGAAGAGAGCAGTTTAGGGTTTCTATTTTAATACCACCCCTTAAACCTGAAAAGACTGAAGATAAAAATTTACTACCCAAAGACGTTACAAATTAGTGACAACTCCATATGCCAAGGTAAGAACTTAGATAGCCCAGAGAAGACGGCAGATTTAGACCTGATGATGAACAGAAAAACCAATGGTAGATTTAAATTGAAGCCCTAAATAACTGAACTTTCATTCTTGGTAAGAAAGACAAAGGTAAACGTAAGGCAGTGAAAGTTAGAGCAGACCCACAGCCTCCTTAATGAGAACAACTCGGGGTGAAGGCGGGCTTCTTCCTCCCACTCCTGCTCAACCCGAGGCGCTGCTACTCTGCCTGGCAGACACGTTCTTTCACCTTCTCCAGGTTGCCGGGAGCACCCGGAACAGGGTACTGCCTTCACAGATACTCACCTCCTTTCTTCTCTGAAGCTTTCTCCCCTTCCTGAAAGGTCTTAAAACAATGAAACCTTTTGGCTCTTCTCTGGCAATCACTGTTTCTTTAGAAACTGCAGCTGCCTTTACAGTTTGAATCTGTTTCTTTAAAAGGAACCAGCAAGAACAGATGATACTAGCAATCCCATCGTAAAGAAGCTATCAATTATAATAATCTCCTCACAATAAATCATGGATGTGGCTTGTCAGATAGTACGTTTCCCTCTCTTCTTTTCTTTCTGATTCAACTGAAAATAAGCAGACAAAAAATTCCACTGAGAAGGAAAGATACGTTATGTTATTTGTAAATAGTATCAAAGGAAAGAAAGCTAACACAGTCTCCTAATTGCAATAAAAAGTCAAACACATCAAGAAAGAAGATGAGTTGGGGGATCATTCCTGAGAATAACAAATGCTACTCTTAAATTTGTTGGTTCAAGTAATACAGTAAAACAGAAAAAGACTAACATCCATTTTACTTCAAATCTTCCGAAGCTGGAAAAAAATATATACATTTCCCCCTGAAATTCAAGGATAAGAGCAGGCCCTGCCTGTAGCTCTCTAAAGTCACAGACCCACAGAGGCGGGCGCATCAGTAGGTGCCTTAGGTGGAGCAAGGCCAGCTAGAAGCTGGCAGATATTCAGTATCTCACAGACAAGGAAAGGAAAAAGAAGAAAGCCTGTCATTTGTGCACGCGCTTACTCGCTCTCTCACGGTTTTAAGTTGAAAACATTTGGTGGGTGAGGAAGGGTGAACAGGTCAGGAAATGGCCCCCACCTTCAATCTTAGAAATCACGTTCAGGTAATGGAGAAACAGACGAAGCCTTGCTTAATAGCCAGCCCTCCCCACATGCCCCTTTAAACAAGGCTTCATTGTACGCAGGAAGGAGATGGAGTGAGGCAGGAAGCACAGAGCGGTCGTGCCTCTTTCAGACGCACCTACACTGGAGGCTGTTCCTCTTACCCACTGTGACACTGTGTCCTTTAATCGAGATGCCACGAGATCATTTTCATACAAGGCCGGCAGATGTGATATTCTTGGATGCATGAGTAGTTCATCATTTCGCTACTGGATGACAAGGTGATCACAGGGTGACTTTTCTAACGCAAGTTCATTGTTTGGTATTTTGAGTTCTCAAAATGAAAAAAAGACTTATCAAATATAAATATCTTTAAAAAGTAACAAAAGTGCTACATATGTGATCAAGGAAAAAAATTCCATTAGTTACTGCCGCTTAAAGTAGATTAAACTTTACAAATATTACCACATCCATTATCAATATGGCTTCCAATTATTAAATAAATTGCCTGTAGCAATATAGCTTTTCACACCTCTACAAGGACAGAGTAAAGAGAACACCAAAGCGAGTCACATCTTGCTGGATCGCGTAGACCCACCATGTGAGTGGCAAACGTCCCCTGCTTTTTTCTGCTCCTATTTAGGAAAGTGTCGGCGCTTGTGATAGTCAGCTTAATCCCACCAGAGCGTCCTCTAGCAACCCTTCATGTCAAGGGGCTCAAGTAATGGAGACAGAGACCAGAAGTCCGTTCACTCACTTTTGACCTTAGCTCCATCCTCAAATCGCCTTTCTGTCTTTTTGGTAGCAGGGAGAGGGGATAGAGACGGGAGGCGGAGCCGCTTCCCCGACGACGGCTGGCACCTCTCCAGGCGGGCATGGACCTGTGCCGGGTACGGTAGAGTGGTTCTGAGAACGGGACTCCACATCCACCATTAGACATGTGGCTCAGGGTTCTTCCCAATGCTCTCAAGCTGAGTTTTGTGGGTTTCTTTTTTTAATGACTTTTTTTTTGTTGTTATTTTCCTGTTTAATCATGGTCCCAAAGGCAGAAGGCAGTATTTTACCTACTAAGTCACACAGCTTGTGGGAGGAAAGGATGTCTGGGTCAGGTATGTTAACATCAACTGAAATCTGAGATTGAGTTTTTCCAATGACATTCTTAGCACAGCACCCAAAGAAGTGTAATCTAGCCACAGTGTGACTATTGTGAGGCACGGCTTATTGCAGCTGGAAATCAATTATTCCCACGCGGAGGTGGGGGTTCTAGTGTTCCTTTGACTCTGTGGACACTCCCTAAATGGTGTCTGTCAATCCTGGGCCACACTACCTCAGCTTGCATCCTACCAGTCTTGGGGAAGGAAGAGGGAGAGAGACTAGTGTTACAGGAATCTAACGGTACCCAAGGTTGTACACGGAGCCTAATATTTGAGAACTGAGGGCTAGCTAAATACCTGGAAGCACTTTCTTGGAATGCTAAGACAGAGCAGCAAGATTTTCTAGCCTCAGGGGCTGGGGAGAGGGAAGTTTGGTTGGTTGGTTGGTTGGTTATTATTTACTGGGAATTAATACTGAGAGAGTATATGCAAAGGCTGAGGGCACCATGCCATCTTCACAGAACAAGACCCTAAGGGCTAACTGACATACAAGAAACTGCAAGTTATACTGTAAGAACACATGTTAAGGACCGAGGAAAGTCTGCTAAGGTGCTACGTCTAAACTAAGTTAACTTCTCACGTTCAGCCCTCCCTCATCAGTCGTCATCCAGGGCCTCTGTCTTGATTTCGTTGGCTCCTTGTCGGGCCAGTGCCAAGATAGTGTGGTTGACCGCTGCCATTTCCACAGCTAACGAGATGGGGTCTTGGTGGTCACTATGGCTAGTGCTGTCATCCTAGACGTGCAGAAATAAGAGGCAGGTGTCAGTGGTGGACTGGTGACTCCCAGCTCACAGAAAGGCATGCTGGGGCAGGGGAGGCGTAACACTGCGGGGAGGAAAATAGAGCTGGGGAGGAAGGGGTCATGACAGTGCAGGGGTGAAATGTATTTAAGTAGACACTGAATGGACACAGGTCCAGAGACTGCTGGTTGGCATTTTCATGGTTCAACAGATCAAACCAGACAAAACTACAGGTATCAACACCTTAACAGATAAAAATGCATTTTGGTAGAAAATAAACCAAAACCCTCCTCAAAACTCCAAACTCTCATTTTCAACAGAAGAGAAGTGTAACTGCCGGAAATGGCTACGTGCTGTCTGGCCGTACGAGAGCCAGGAGAGGGAAGCACAGGTGTTTCACTTGGAAGGTGTGAAGCTCACCTTCCGCATGACCAGGTGTTAAACAGCATAGCTGTGCAGGAAGCTGTACCGCAGGATGTTCGCCAGGCACGGAAGGTGGTGTTACAAATAAGGGGAGAGTTTCTCACCATCTTGAGAGGACTCTGCAGCGGAAAGCTTTGCAAAGGGTAAGTCCCTTCTGGGGAAAAAAAAGGCATGGGATGTGCTGCCCTTAGGGCACCTGGCAAAAAGATGGAAATGGTCTATCTTCACGGGTAAATTAAAAACGCACAGGGGAGCTTTTCTACTTAGACTCCCGGAACATTCTCTGGAGTGAAACGTGCAGCTCTGACTTGGGGTCCTCAGGGGAAAAAGGAAGCCTTGAGGAGGGCAGGAACCACTGTTTCGTGCTCATTCTCACAGGTGGGTCTCGGGGAGCGTCTATGCTCAAGCTGCCACACAGCAGGCAGAAGGAAGAGTGGAGCAGACCCTTGGTGACGAGCTGGCTGAGGCGGGGGTACCTCAAATAGGGAAGAGCAAATACATTCTCTTCATATTCCAAATGGAGTGAGTTTAAAATCCCCTAAAATGTTTAATGAAATCTGTATGTGGGGGGGAAATCCCCACATTCGGACTGAATTACTCCATCCAGTAGCTATCATTAAATATATTTTCCCCCTAAGCAATGAAGAGGAAGTCAGGGTGAGGGGAGAAGGCATGCATTTATGAGAGGGGGTGTGTGTGTGTCCATGAGCGTGGAGGGGCCACGGTCTGGGCATGAGGGCTCCCACGGCAGCGGGGCCGAAGCGGGCAGACCCTGCCACTGTGTGTGGGTGGGTTCGAGTCCAGGGAGAGCCGCGGCTGCCCAGCGCCCCTAGTGTCTCTCAGACAGTGTGTGTGTGTGGTGGATGGTAGAACTTGCTTGTTTGGATCAGATCCGCCTCTCTTCTTCTACCTTCTCTGCTTCTCTGCCTCCCTCTGAACTTCTTCCCTCCTCCTCCTCCCCATTGCGTACTTGCCAAGTATCCTGTTGTATGACAATAAATCCGTGTGGGTGAATAACAATTTCTCACAACTTCAACAGGACAGCTGAATCTTATCACATTCAAGTTATTTGAAAATCTAACTAGACAGATGAGCAGAGTTAGAGGGACATTAGCTTGCCTCCCCTCCCCCACTCCAGAAAAACGGCACCCACAGAATTGAGTTGTCATACGACCCCACCCACTCTGTGCCCAGCAGTCCCCGCTCCGCAGCTCACCTGCTCTGAGTAGTCGTTTCCATCCACGTCGTCGCTGTTGGAATGGCCTCCCGGACTCTGTACATCTATCCCATGACTCTCCAGGATTGCTGCTTCTTCGAAAAAAGCAAATAGATCCCTAAATTATCTGTTACCATACCATCAAAGTAAGTGCTGAATTTGTATCGAGGAAATGAGAATGTAGTTAAAATAAAAACCTAGACTCCTCTATGTCTTGTTTCTTTTCAATTGCAGACAGATGGAATTCGATGGCACACAAGCCAGGGAGGAACACATTTGCCAAACTGGACTCCCTGCTACTATGTGTGTACATCTGAGTGGCTGTTAGGTGCTTCATACTTACCAACTAATTAAACAGTTTTCCTGTCTTGGGGTTCTATAAAGCATCTGAGAATTGTCATGGTGAAGAGGAAGTAAGTATATAAATCAAATACAATTTTAGAAGCTCAAAACCAACCCACCACCCTGATCTCATGTTTCTTAAATGCTTTTTTTTTTTTTTCAATCTCACTTTTTTACTAGGTTACTTTTATTCCAGTTCTATTACTCAAATGTTTTTAAGCATCTGGGTCATAGCTCGGTAACAATTAAGAGGCTTAGGGTGTCACAATCTCCCTTGCAAGCCCTTACTTTCATATGCACCACAGGACTAACTGATCAGAGATCATGGCTAATCCCAGATTCTTGCACATTAAGAACTATGAGGTTTAGAAATAATAATGCCATTCTTATTACAATACAGGTAGTGTGATTATACATTAACTTTGCATTACTAAAAATACAATGAAGGAAAAGCATAAGGGCAATTCTTGTTAGGTTTAAAGGGGAGGCTCATTGCAACCTGCAGTTCTAAATGGAAGTCACTCTTAAACACAAGGCCCAAGAGTGCCTCCAAAGAGACAGCAGCCTCTCGGATACATTACCAATATTGGCTCTCCTCTTGATCTCCTTCCGCCGGTTAGCAAACCAATTATATACTTTCAGGGAGGTAACTCGTTCCAGATCAGACAGTTTTTTGCCTGTGAATACATGCAATAAAATTCATATACTCTGTGAGACTAGTTTTAAGGGATAATTCTTTTTTTCAAATGCTTTTTTCATTGCATTTATTGCCAGAATAACATACTTTTTTTTTTTTAAACCATGATCTAGTACTCAATTACAATATTCAGACTCAATTACTGAACATACAAACAGTACTTACTAACACAAAATGCTTCAATTCAGAAAGCCATACAATATTAAGGAATTCTAATATAAAATATTAAAGAAGTCAGTCTGCTAGTACAGTTCACATGACAGTATATAAAGGCTTCATTCAATGAGCATAATTGACTTAGATGAATATATTATTCTTTATCACATTTCCAGATAGCTGAAGTTTACTTGTATCTTTGAGGCCTTAAATGAACTAGTTTCCTGCTCTCTTAAGAATACTATCCATGGGGCTTCCCTGGTGGTCCAGTGGGTATGGACACTGCCTTGCAGTGCAAGGGGCACTGGTTCGATCCCTGGCCTAGGAGGAGCCCATGTGCCGTGGAGTGGCTGGACCAATGTGTCCAACTACTGAGCAGGAGCTCTGGAGCGTATGCACCCAGAGCTGGTGCTCTGTAGCAACAGAGGCCCCTGCGATGGAAGGCCCAAACAGGGCAAAGGACAGAGATGGATGAAAAATAGATAAATGAAAAGACCAATAGAAGTGGCCTGCCAGCCCCCCTCCCTACCGTACCCCCCCCCCAAAAAGAATATACATTCAAAAGGAATAATAAAATATACAAAAAAAAAAAAAAAGCCCGCAATACGTGGAAGAGCATTTTAGCACACGGCGTTCTGTTTCAGGGGCTCTACTGACTTGCACAGCAATAACCAGACTTCAGAGAAGAACTACTCTACCCCAAGCTAAGAAGTCATTCCAGTGTAGAAAGGGGAAAGAAGTCAGCTCCACAAAGAATTCTTTCCTGTCTAAAAACAGGAAACCACTCTCTTAATATCTACATGAAAAGATCTTGCTTAAGTATGCCAGATTTTAAAACTATTTTGAAATTGATATGTTTATGCTATATTTTTGGAAAAAGAAATCTATACAGTCTTTAAAACTACTAATTTCAAGGCTGCATATCTCAAACAAGGACACTTGCTGAAAACTTTCCCATAGGAGGTATGATTTGGAGTAGCATAATGATCCCCTAAGAAGCAGAGTCTGAATAGGACAGGGCAGTTACTGTCCACAGGAGAATGGCGGGAATGGAGCCGAGAGCACCCTGCGGGATGTGGAAGAGACGGGTCCCAAATGATCTGAGCCGAGGGCTCCAGTATAGAGCCAAGCATGCTGGCTGCCTTACCTGGTTTCTGTATCACTGCGTTGCAAGCATTTGCAATTTCTTCTCTCTTTGCTTCATCTGGGTATTGATTCTCATTGAAGTAACTGCAGAGGCAATCAATTAAGACACAAAGTTTGTACCTTTAAAAATGTGCTCTCCTTAAAACACGAGCCCACTGAAAAAGATGTCCATCTCTAATTATTATTTTCTTTATCACATTTCCAGATAGCTGAAGTTTACTTGTATCTTTGAGGCCTTAAATGAACTAGTTTCCTGCTCTCTTAAGAATACTATCCATGGGGCTTCCTGGTGGTCCAGTGGGTATGGACACTGCCTTGCAGTGCAAGGGGCACTGGTTCGATCCCTGGCCTAGGAGGAGCCCATGTGCCGTGGAGTGGCTGGACCAATGTGTCCAACTACTGAGCAGGAGCTCTGGAGCGTATGCACCCAGAGCTGGTGCTCTGTAGCAACAGAGGCCCCTGCGATGGAAGGCCCAAACAGGGCAAAGGACAGAGATGGATGAAAAATAGATAAATGAAAAGACCAATAGAAGTGGCCTGCCAGCCCCCCTCCCTACCGTACCCCCCCCCCAAAAAGAATATACATTCAAAAGGAATAATAAAATATACAAAAAAAAAAAAAAAGCCCGCAATACGTGGAAGAGCATTTTAGCACACGGCGTTCTGTTTCAGGGGCTCTACTGACTTGCACAGCAATAACCAGACTTCAGAGAAGAACTACTCTACCCCAAGCTAAGAAGTCATTCCAGTGTAGAAAGGGGAAAGAAGTCAGCTCCACAAAGAATTCTTTCCTGTCTAAAAACAGGAAACCACTCTCTTAATATCTACATGAAAAGATCTTGCTTAAGTATGCCAGATTTTAAAACTATTTTGAAATTGATATGTTTATGCTATATTTTTGGAAAAAGAAATCTATACAGTCTTTAAAACTACTAATTTCAAGGCTGCATATCTCAAACAAGGACACTTGCTGAAAACTTTCCCATAGGAGGTATGATTTGGAGTAGCATAATGATCCCCTAAGAAGCAGAGTCTGAATAGGACAGGGCAGTTACTGTCCACAGGAGAATGGCGGGAATGGAGCCGAGAGCACCCTGCGGGATGTGGAAGAGACGGGTCCCAAATGATCTGAGCCGAGGGCTCCAGTATAGAGCCAAGCATGCTGGCTGCCTTACCTGGTTTCTGTATCACTGCGTTGCAAGCATTTGCAATTTCTTCTCTCTTTGCTTCATCTGGGTATTGATTCTCATTGAAGTAACTGCAGAGGCAATCAATTAAGACACAAAGTTTGTACCTTTAAAAATGTGCTCTCCTTAAAACACGAGCCCACTGAAAAAGATGTCCATCTCTAGGATGTAACATTAGAGCGTCTCTTGTGAACTGACCAATGGAATTTCCTGTGAGGATGGAAACAAGTCTCTACTGTTCAAACGGAGGGCCACTCGCCGTGAGACGGCCTGGAGGGATGGGATGGGGGGAACTGGGAGGGGGGTGGAGGAAGGATGGGAGCCAGGAATATGCATATGACTAATCTGGGATTATACATATCTATAAACAACAAAACACTAAAAGTAAAATTAAAAAAAGGTGCATAATGAAAAAAAAAAAGGAGGGCCACTGCTTACATGTGGGCACTTGAAATGAGGCCGATGTGATGAATTTTTAATTTGAGTAAGTTTAAGTAGCTACATGTAACTAAAGGCTACTATATTGGATAGGACAGGTCTAGCCACTGCTAAGCTTCATGAAAAGATGTGCTGGATATAAAAGTTCCTTGGGATATGCGTGGCTTCTGTTACTGAGGCACAGGTGACAAAAGGACTCTGTGTCATGTCGTGTGTAGTAGCAAAACTTGGAAATTAGTGGTCCATCAATAGGATAATGACAGCACAAATTATGAAACATCTGTATTTATTATACACAGCTATTTAACTGTGACTAGAAAAACTATCCATTGGCTTGGAGAGATGTTCATGACATGGTCCTAAGAAAAACTACCTGTAGAATAATGTTCATGTAAAAGTCTGTTAAGAAACTTAAAAAATCCTGTCTAACTTAAGAGAACGAACTTATGGTTGCTAGGGGTAAAGGACGGGGCAAGGGATAGTTAGGGAATTTGGGATGGAGGGGTACACACTGCTGTTTTTAAAATGGATAGCCAATAAGGACCTACTGTAGAGCACAGAGAACTCTGCTCAATGTTCTGTGGCAGCCAGGAGGGGAGGGGAGTTTGGAGGAGAATGGACACATGTAATGTGTGGTTGAGTCCATTTGCTGTGCACCTGAAACTGTTGCAACACTGTTAATCTGCTATACTCCGATATAAACTAAAAAGAAGAAAAAAAACTCCTGTGTATATGTGCTTAGATTTGCATGGATAAGGAAGGTGGGGTTTGTACCTTTAAAATGTGCTCTCCTTAAACACGAATGTCCATCTCTAGGATGTAACATTAGAGCGTCTCTTGTGAACTGACCAATGGAATTTCCTGTGAGGATGGAAACAAGTCTCTACTGTTCAAACGGAGGGCCACTCGCCGTGAGACGGCCTGGAGGGATGGGATGGGGGGAACTGGGAGGGGGGTGGAGGAAGGATGGGAGCCAGGAATATGCATATGACTAATCTGGGATTATACATATCTATAAACAACAAAACACTAAAAGTAAAATTAAAAAAAGGTGCATAATGAAAAAAAAAAAGGAGGGCCACTGCTTACATGTGGGCACTTGAAATGAGGCCGATGTGATGAATTTTTAATTTGAGTAAGTTTAAGTAGCTACATGTAACTAAAGGCTACTATATTGGATAGGACAGGTCTAGCCACTGCTAAGCTTCATGAAAAGATGTGCTGGATATAAAAGTTCCTTGGGATATGCGTGGCTTCTGTTACTGAGGCACAGGTGACAAAAGGACTCTGTGTCATGTCGTGTGTAGTAGCAAAACTTGGAAATTAGTGGTCCATCAATAGGATAATGACAGCACAAATTATGAAACATCTGTATTTATTATACACAGCTATTTAACTGTGACTAGAAAAACTATCCATTGGCTTGGAGAGATGTTCATGACATGGTCCTAAGAAAAACTACCTGTAGAATAATGTTCATGTAAAAGTCTGTTAAGAAACTTAAAAAATCCTGTCTAACTTAAGAGAACGAACTTATGGTTGCTAGGGGTAAAGGACGGGGCAAGGGATAGTTAGGGAATTTGGGATGGAGGGGTACACACTGCTGTTTTTAAAATGGATAGCCAATAAGGACCTACTGTAGAGCACAGAGAACTCTGCTCAATGTTCTGTGGCAGCCAGGAGGGGAGGGGAGTTTGGAGGAGAATGGACACATGTAATGTGTGGTTGAGTCCATTTGCTGTGCACCTGAAACTGTTGCAACACTGTTAATCTGCTATACTCCGATATAAACTAAAAAGAAGAAAAAAAACTCCTGTGTATATGTGCTTAGATTTGCATGGATAAGGGGGTGGGGTGGGGAGAGGGAGGAGATACATATCTATATACTTATGGCTCATTTGCTTGTTGTACAGCAGAAACCAACACACCATTGTAAAGCAATTATCCTCCAATTAAAAAAAAAAACCTTATTGATTTTGTCTAAGTATCAGAATATTAATATATTTATCCTGTAATAAAATATCCCTATAAAAAATTTGCAAGGATAAAAGCTGGAAGGGTACACAGCAAGCCTGATTACCTCATCCTGGGGAAGGGGATTAGTAGGAGGAAATTTAAACATTTATTTTTGCCTTGTCCTACATGTTAAATTACTTCTGTACAATAGTACTTAAACTGAGGGGGCTTCCCTGGTGGTCCAGTGGGTAGAGAGTCCACCTGGAAGGGCAAGGGGCACCGGTTCGGCCCAGGAAGATCCCACGTACCGCAGAGCAGCTGGACCCGTGTGTCCAACTATGAGCCAGCGCTCTGGAGGGCATGTGCCCAGGGCCGGTGCTCTGCAGCGAGAGGTGCCATCGCAATGGGAAGCCCACACAGGCTGAACAATAAAGATGGATGAAAAATAAATAAATAAAAAATCAATAAAAAGAGAACAAAGTTAAAAAACAAAACAAAAAACTGGGTTTCCTGAACCCATCCTTAGCATTACCAGAACCTGTGAGACTGTATGTGGGAACAGAATGCTTATTAGTACTACTTACTCTGTCACTTACGAGTTTAACAAAAGGAAAAGAGAATGTCTGTGCTCTGAACTTGGAAACAAAGTCAGGAAATGATTCCTTGTCAAGTTCCAGTATCTTTCATTTCCTTGGGGACGTCCCTTCCCCCAAAATGCAGCGTTCCCCTTCCCTCAGCCTTTGTCTGCACTGGTGACAATGCCATCTACTGGGGAGACCCTAACCTCCCTATGAACTCCAATTCTGCCTTCTACAGCACCGCTCCTCTCTCCTGCACCTTCTCCGTGGAGAGCATTCCTGGAGGGAGGGAGTTTGGAGGAGAATGGACACATGTAATGTGTGGTTGAGTCCATTTGCTGTGCACCTGAAACTGTTGCAACACTGTTAATCTGCTATACTCCGATATAAACTAAAAAGAAGAAAAAAAACTCCTGTGTATATGTGCTTAGATTTGCATGGATAAGGGGGTGGGGTGGGGAGAGGGAGGAGATACATATCTATATACTTATGGCTCATTTGCTTGTTGTACAGCAGAAACCAACACACCATTGTAAAGCAATTATCCTCCAATTAAAAAAAAAAACCTTATTGATTTTGTCTAAGTATCAGAATATTAATATATTTATCCTGTAATAAAATATCCCTATAAAAAATTTGCAAGGATAAAAGCTGGAAGGGTACACAGCAAGCCTGATTACCTCATCCTGGGGAAGGGGATTAGTAGGAGGAAATTTAAACATTTATTTTTGCCTTGTCCTACATGTTAAATTACTTCTGTACAATAGTACTTAAACTGAGGGGGCTTCCCTGGTGGTCCAGTGGGTAGAGAGTCCACCTGGAAGGGCAAGGGGCACCGGTTCGGCCCAGGAAGATCCCACGTACCGCAGAGCAGCTGGACCCGTGTGTCCAACTATGAGCCAGCGCTCTGGAGGGCATGTGCCCAGGGCCGGTGCTCTGCAGCGAGAGGTGCCATCGCAATGGGAAGCCCACACAGGCTGAACAATAAAGATGGATGAAAAATAAATAAATAAAAAATCAATAAAAAGAGAACAAAGTTAAAAAACAAAACAAAAAACTGGGTTTCCTGAACCCATCCTTAGCATTACCAGAACCTGTGAGACTGTATGTGGGAACAGAATGCTTATTAGTACTACTTACTCTGTCACTTACGAGTTTAACAAAAGGAAAAGAGAATGTCTGTGCTCTGAACTTGGAAACAAAGTCAGGAAATGATTCCTTGTCAAGTTCCAGTATCTTTCATTTCCTTGGGGACGTCCCTTCCCCCAAAATGCAGCGTTCCCCTTCCCTCAGCCTTTGTCTGCACTGGTGACAATGCCATCTACTGGGGAGACCCTAACCTCCCTATGAACTCCAATTCTGCCTTCTACAGCACCGCTCCTCTCTCCTGCACCTTCTCCGTGGAGAGCATCCTTCGCTGGAGTCCTGACACACACAGCATGTGCTGTCAACTGACAGCCTTTCTTTCTACAGTGTAAGTGCTAGAACTGGATCATCCACCCAGGCAGTGGTCTGCTGCTTCAGTCCAGGATTTACACACCTCTTCCCACATACTTTTCTGTTATCCTTTTTAGGGCTTCCATGTGCATACTGAGAATTCTCCATGTCACTCCTACTACCTTATCTTAACTCCACTTCTGCTGTCTGGGCAGAGACTCTCCATTAGTTTCCATTAACCAGCAGCACTGACATCACCCACGGGCTTCTTAGAAAGGCGGAATCCCAGATCCTGCCTCTGGCTCAGTCAGAATCTGAGTTAACAAGATCTCCAGGTAATCTCAATGCATATTCATGTTTGAGAAGCATGGGCTTATTAGCACATTCACTTAAAAGACAACAAAAGCAGATATTAAGTATCTAATGTTATATGTATCCACTGTGAGTAAAGAAGATAATTAGGTAGTTTCTGACCTCAAGGAGTTTTTTACTGAAAGTTAAGTGAAAGTGTTAGTTGCTCAGTTTGACTATTTTCAACCCCATAGACCACATCCCTTCAGGCTTCTCTGTCCATGGAATTCTCGAGGCAAGAATACTGGAGTGGGTTGCTATACCTAAGGGATTGAACCCGGGTCTCTTACATTGCGGGTAGATTTTTTACTATCTGAGCCACCAGGGAAGCCCACAATATACTGATGAGACATAAAAACTATGCTCCCGGGGCTTCCCTGGTGGTCCAGTGGGTAAGGACACCGCCTTGCAGTGCAAGGGGCGCCAGTTCCATCCCTGGCCTGGGAAGATCCCACGTGCCGTGGAGCGGCTGGACCGATGTGTCCAATTACTGAGCCGGAGCTCTGGAGCGCATGTGCCCAGAGCCGGCGCTCTGCAAAGACAGACGCCTCCGCGATGGGAGGCCCACAGGAGCCAAAGAACAAAGATGGATGAAAAATAGATAAATGAAAGACCAATAGAAGTGGCCCACCCGCCCCCTCCTTCCCCAACCCGCCACCCCCATCAAAGAAAAAAAAAAAAACCCACTATGCTCCTGGGCTTCCCTGGTGGTCCAGTGGGTAAAGGGTCCGCCTTGCAGTGTAAGGGGCACTGGTTTGATCCACAGCCCGTGAAGCGCTCATGCTGTGGAGTGGCTGGACCGGTGTGTCCAATTACGAGCCAGTGCTCTGGAGTGCGTGAGTCCAGAGCCAGTGCTCTGCAAAAAGAGAGGCCACTGCAACTGGAGGCCCACACAGGTCTAAGAATAAAGATGGACGAAAATTAAAAAAAAAAAAAAACAGGCCAAAAAAAATATGTGTGTTATATATATATAATATATAACACACATATATATATATATATATATACACACACATACACACATACTCCTGTGATAAGATTCCATAGGCTGTCTGAGCAAGGGAGCACAGACGAAGGTGTGCCATAAGACTCAGCAGAGAAAGTGCCACTTGAGTTAGGTCTGCACAAGATGGACAGGAGTTTGCAAAGCAGAGAAGAGGAGGAAAGGGAAAGAGCATCAGCAAAGCCAAACAAAAAATGGACCAAAAGGGTCAGTGTGGTTAGAATATGGGCAAAAACAGAGTTACCCATAGTACTGCACATAAAGAAGATAATTAGGTAGTTTCTGACCTCAAGGAGTTTTTTACTGAAAGTTAAGTGAAAGTGTTAGTTGCTCAGTTTGACTATTTTCAACCCCATAGACCACATCCCTTCAGGCTTCTCTGTCCATGGAATTCTCGAGGCAAGAATACTGGAGTGGGTTGCTATACCTAAGGGATTGAACCCGGGTCTCTTACATTGCGGGTAGATTTTTTACTATCTGAGCCACCAGGGAAGCCCACAATATACTGATGAGACATAAAAACTATGCTCCCGGGGCTTCCCTGGTGGTCCAGTGGGTAAGGACACCGCCTTGCAGTGCAAGGGGCGCCAGTTCCATCCCTGGCCTGGGAAGATCCCACGTGCCGTGGAGCGGCTGGACCGATGTGTCCAATTACTGAGCCGGAGCTCTGGAGCGCATGTGCCCAGAGCCGGCGCTCTGCAAAGACAGACGCCTCCGCGATGGGAGGCCCACAGGAGCCAAAGAACAAAGATGGATGAAAAATAGATAAATGAAAGACCAATAGAAGTGGCCCACCCGCCCCCTCCTTCCCCAACCCGCCACCCCCATCAAAGAAAAAAAAAAAACCCACTATGCTCCTGGGCTTCCCTGGTGGTCCAGTGGGTAAAGGGTCCGCCTTGCAGTGTAAGGGGCACTGGTTTGATCCACAGCCCGTGAAGCGCTCATGCTGTGGAGTGGCTGGACCGGTGTGTCCAATTACGAGCCAGTGCTCTGGAGTGCGTGAGTCCAGAGCCAGTGCTCTGCAAAAAGAGAGGCCACTGCAACTGGAGGCCCACACAGGTCTAAGAATAAAGATGGACGAAAATTAAAAAAAAAAAAAAACAGGCCAAAAAAAAAATATGCGTGTGTGTATATATATATATATATACACACACATATATATATATATATATATATATACACACACATACACACATACTCCTGTGATAAGATTCCATAGGCTGTCTGAGCAAGGGAGCACAGACGAAGGTGTGCCATAAGACTCAGCAGAGAAAGTGCCACTTGAGTTAGGTCTGCACAAGATGGACAGGAGTTTGCAAAGCAGAGAAGAGGAGGAAAGGGAAAGAGCATCAGCAAAGCCAAAAGGCAGATAAAAGTTATGAGGATTCTGGGCGCAGAGAAGAGTTCAGTGTGGTTAGAATATGGGGTTCACAAGAAGAAATGAGAGGTGCTAGTCTGGAGGAGGAGGATGGGGCCAGCTTGCGATGTTCTGAATACAGGAAAGACTTCATCCGGAAATAGGGGCTATCAAGCCACACAGAGATACTCCCAGCTGTGTTTTAGAAAGACAGCACATCTTCAAGACTCAATCCTAGAACTCCCAAGTCTATGATCTTCAATTTTGAAATTCCTTTATCAACTCTTATACTCACAACTCCACCTCTTCAAATTTCTTCTTTACCTTCTGTATAGTAATCCTGAACCCTTTAAAGCCCTCCCCAACCTAAAAATATCTGCTCATCTCTTACTCTTCTGACCTCATCTCTCATTTCTCAGCCTGAACTCCACGGCAAGCCAAATCAACAGTATCTCTTAGGAGAAATTCTGATTCCTTGCGTTTCTGTCCTTCCACCATACCTGCTTAGCCCATCTCTCACCCTCCAGAAAGCTCTTCCACTTTTCTTCCATGCTTCTTTCAGGGTACCAAGAGTTCCTGGACAAATTTATAAAATAGGGCCAAATGGTTTGTTTATAGCTGTATTTCTCAACCTTACCCAGACCCCTTTTTTTCTGATGGGAGTGCTTCTTGTCCTTTTAGCCAACTGTCTGTCATACTCCATCTGTCATGCCCCTCTTTCCTGAAATCTTTTCACTCTTGAATCCCAAGGCCTCAAATCCACCACCATTTTATCTGCAGATGCCCTTGCCTCCTCTGTTACCAAGATGGAGGTTATCAGAATTTGGTTCATGTTTTCTGAGCCTCTGCACCTGATGCAGAGGAAGCCACCTTCTCTTCAAGGGCGGCTTCTCCACTCACCCCTCTAACCTCATCACCCCACCCTCTTTCATTTTCTCATCTCTCCTTTCTTCCTCCATACCCCGTCTCTTCCTTGTGCCCTAGTAATTTGCTTCACTGATTTTACGATGCACAATTCTTCACTATTATAATCTCTAAAATCAGAATATGTCTTGTCATCATTGGTGTCTGAAAATTGACTGGCAGCATCTCCCCTCCACACTGGCTAAAAAAGGTGTGTCACACAACCAAAGCCTTCTTGGAGGACAAAAGGCAGATAAAAGTTATGAGGATTCTGGGCGCAGAGAAGAGTTCAGTGTGGTTAGAATATGGGGTTCACAAGAAGAAATGAGAGGTGCTAGTCTGGAGGAGGAGGATGGGGCCAGCTTGTGATGTTCTGAATACAGGAAAGACTTCATCCGGAAATAGGGGCTATCAAGCCACACAGAGATACTCCCAGCTGTGTTTTAGAAAGACAGCACATCTTCAAGACTCAATCCTAGAACTCCCAAGTCTATGATCTTCAATTTTGAAATTCCTTTATCAACTCTTATACTCACAACTCCACCTCTTCAAATTTCTTCTTTACCTTCTGTATAGTAATCCTGAACCCTTTAAAGCCCTCCCCAACCTAAAAATATCTGCTCATCTCTTACTCTTCTGACCTCATCTCTCATTTCTCAGCCTGAACTCCACGGCAAGCCAAATCAACAGTATCTCTTAGGAGAAATTCTGATTCCTTCGCGTTTCTGTCCTTCCACCATACCTGCTTAGCCCATCTCTCACCCTCCAGAAAGCTCTTCCACTTTTCTTCCATGCTTCTTTCAGGGTACCAAGAGTTCCTGGACAAATTTATAAAATAGGGCCAAATGGTTTGTTTATAGCTGTATTTCTCAACCTTACCCAGACCCCTTTTTTTCTGATGGGAGTGCTTCTTGTCCTTTTAGCCAACTGTCTGTCATAC
Source organism: Tragulus kanchil (assembly GCA_022376925.1). NCBI lineage: Eukaryota > Metazoa > Chordata > Mammalia > Artiodactyla > Tragulidae > Tragulus > Tragulus kanchil. The sequence continues at coordinate 141,422,379 of JAIOJX010000023.1, forward strand.
TCCATCTGTCATGCCCCTCTTTCCTGAAATCTTTTCACTCTTGAATCCCAAGGCCTCAAATCCACCACCATTTTATCTGCAGATGCCCTTGCCTCCTCTGTTACCAAGATGGAGGTTATCAGAATTTGGTTCATGTTTTCTGAGCCTCTGCACCTGATGCAGAGGAAGCCACCTTCTCTTCAAGGGCGGCTTCTCCACTCACCCCTCTAACCTCATCACCCCACCCTCTTTCATTTTCTCATCTCTCCTTTCTTCCTCCATACCCCGTCTCTTCCTTGTGCCCTAGTAATTTGCTTCACTGATTTTACGATGCACAATTCTTCACTATTATAATCTCTAAAATCAGAATATGTCTTGTCATCATTGGTGTCTGAAAATTGACTGGCAGCATCTCCCCTCCACACTGGTACATAAAACAAAGGTGTGTCACACAACCAAAGCCTTCTTGGATTTGATGGACTGTGGAAGACCTGGAGGTCCTATTTCAGCAACAGCTCAATGGCTACTACATCTCACTGTGGTAATTCTTCTTCCAAATTACTGCAAAGCCTGTGACTGACACTACCCCTTCTAATGTCTGATTAGTATTCCTAATGTACATCCCTCGTCATGCCACCATTCTATTCAAATATGTTTAAAGATTGATTATAGAGGTATTCAGAGCCCCCGCCCTGCCTCAAACTACCTCTGCATCTTTATCTGCTGCTACTCTCTTATATGCAAGCTGCAGTCTGGGAAGATGGAACAGCCTTCTCGGCCCCTGCATCTCTGTGTCTTTCTCCTGCCAGTGTGTGTGCTCTTTGCCTCCCTGCTCCTAAGCCATCTTGTCTGTCTTTCCTGACACAGCTCAACTGAGACCTCCCGGCCAATCAAAGGTAATTTCTTCACCCCATGAATCCCACAGCACTTCACCTGTTCCTCTCTGCACCTTTTTCTTCTCATATTATAGTTGTCACTGCATACCTCTCTCCCAACTACACCGAAAGCCACCTGAGACCAGGGGCAACTCTGACTCATCCTCGCCCGCATTCCTCACTGATGGTTTGTGCTCCTCAATAATGACAGACAAAGTCCCCACCAGCCCACTGCAGGGACTGCGAAAGAAATGGCTAAATGAACAGCTGACCATCAAGCCTATGTATAGTTACTGCAACACAGTTTTGAAGGGTACATATCAAACTGTTACAAATGATGATTATCTCCTGGGAGCAAGAATCCTGGGATGGCAGAGGTGGGGTGTGGGGTAGAAGACAGGGAAACACTGGCAGTAATTAAGATCAATTTTCACATTCTGCTCTATATATTTACTTCTCTGTTGAATTTCTAAAATGAAAATATGGTATTTTTAAATAAATTTCTTCCTAATAAAAGAATATTGAGAAAACATTCAAACAGTTAAGAAGCAACTTATTAATTTAACTCCCTAAATAATTTGTTTGGAAAGTGTATTTGGATCACCTAGAAAATATTAGGATTGTGAATGCCATTTTAGTGACTTAACAAACCCATAGCATTCTGGAGCCTAAATAAGAATTTAGAATTTTTCCTAGCATGGGAGCAGGGCCTGAGGAAATGACAGGTTAGAAATTGGGCTTTGAGGAGATCATGGCAGAGGCAGGAGCAGGGCACTGAGCAGTGTCCCCAGTTCCTAGCATGGTGGGGGGGGCAAGAGGCTGCAAAGCACTGCACAGCCCTCCTTGCAGGGGCGGGCCTTGCCAGGTCTGGACAATAGGACGAAGAGCAGGAGAGGGCAGGCAGGGACCGGAGCTCAGCCAGCATCGGTGGTAAGGGTGGGGAGCCCTTTGCTCCTGGTCGTCCTCTAACATCGGCTCCAGCCTCTCTTGGACCTCTTTCCCAGCAACTCCAGCAGGGCCTTCGGCCCAACCCCAGGGCGGCAGGCTGACTAACACCCAGGGGCCAGTGAAGGTTTCCATGCTCAATGAAGATCAGCAGTGAGACAACCAGGGTGCCAGGGATGTTGTCTTGCTATATGGAGTGGCTGAAGGGCATGTGCCTGATAGTCAGGGCCTGACAAAACGTGGTCCACTGCAGAAGAGAATGGTAAACCACTTCAGCATTCTTGAACCCCATGATCAGTAGGAAAAGACAAAAAAGTATGACACTGAAAGGTGAGCCCCCCAGGTTGGCAGGTGTCCAATATGCTACTGGGCAAGAGTGGAGAAACAGTTAGAGGAAGAATGAAGAGGCTGAGCCAAAGCGGAAACAACGCCCAGCTGTGGGTGTGTCTGTGTTGTGAAAGCAAAGTCTGATGCTGTAAAGAACAATACTGCATGAGAACCTAGAATGTTAGGTCCACAAATGAAGGTAAACTGGATGTGGTCAAACAGGAGACGGCAGGAGTGAACACCAACATTTTAGGAATCAGTGAACTAAAATGGATGGGAATGGGAGAATTTAATTATATCTACTACTGTGGGCAAGAATCCCTTAGAAGAAATGCAGTAGCCCTCAGTCAACAAAAGTTTGAAATGCAGTACTTGCATGCAATCTCAAAAACAATAGAATGATCTGTTTCCAAGGCAAACCAGTCAACATCGCAGTGATCCAAGTCTATGCCCCAACCACTAATGCCAAAAAAGCAGATGATTCTATGAAGACCTACAAGGCCTTCTAGAACTAACACCAAAGAAAAACAAAAAGGCATTTTGTCATAGGGAGTGGAATGCAAAAGTAGGAATTCAAGCAATAAAGCCTGGAGGATGAAATTAAGCAAGGTAAAAGTTAACAGAGTTTGTCCCTTGCTGCAAAGCACTGCACAGCCCTCCTTGCAGGGGCGGGCCTTGCCAGGTCTGGACAATAGGACGAAGAGCAGGAGAGGGCAGGCAGGGCCCGGGAGCTCAGCCAGCATCGGTGGTAAGGGTGGGGAGCCCTTTGCTCCTGGTTGTCCTCTAACATCGGCTCCAGCCTCTCTTGGACCTCTTTCCCAGCAACTCCAGCAGGGCCTTCGGCCCAACCCCAGGGCGGCAGGCTGACTAACACCCAGGGGCCAGTGAAGGTTTCCATGCTCAATGAAGATCAGCAGTGAGACAACCAGGGTGCCAGGGATGTTGTCTTGCTATATGGAGTGGCTGAAGGGCATGTGCCTGATAGTCAGGGCCTGACAAAACGTGGTCCACTGCAGAAGAGAATGGTAAACCACTTCAGCATTCTTGAACCCCATGATCAGTAGGAAAAGACAAAAAAGTATGACACTGAAAGGTGAGCCCCCCAGGTTGGCAGGTGTCCAATATGCTACTGGGCAAGAGTGGAGAAACAGTTAGAGGAAGAATGAAGAGGCTGAGCCAAAGCGGAAACAACGCCCAGCTGTGGTGTGTCTGTGTTGTGAAAGCAAAGTCTGATGCTGTAAAGAACAATACTGCATGAGAACCTAGAATGTTAGGTCCACAAATGAAGGTAAACTGGATGTGGTCAAACAGGAGACGGCAGGAGTGAACACCAACATTTTAGGAATCAGTGAACTAAAATGGATGGGAATGGGAGAATTTAATTATATCTACTACTGTGGGCAAGAATCCCTTAGAAGAAATGCAGTAGCCCTCAGTCAACAAAAGTTTGAAATGCAGTACTTGCATGCAATCTCAAAAACAATAGAATGATCTGTTTCCAAGGCAAACCAGTCAACATCGCAGTGATCCAAGTCTATGCCCCAACCACTAATGCCAAAAAAGCAGATGATTCTATGAAGACCTACAAGGCCTTCTAGAACTAACACCAAAGAAAAACAAAAAAAGGCATTTTTGTCATAGGGGAGTGGAATGCAAAAGTAGGAATTCAAGCAATACCTGGAGTAACAGGCAAGTTTGATCTTGGAGGATGAAATTAAGCAAGGTAAAAGTTAACAGAGTTTGTCAAGAGGACGCACTGGTCATAGCAAACACCCTTTTCCAACAACAGAAGAGGCGACTCTACACATGGACATCACCAGGGGGTCAATACCAAAATCAGATTAATTATATTCTTTGTAGCCAAAGATGGAGAAGCTCTATAGAGTCAGCAAAAACAAGACCAGAGCTGAGACTCAGATAAATAGCTCCTTATGGCAAAATGTAGGCTTCAATTAAAGAAAGTAAGGAAAATCACTAGGCTACTCAGGTATGACCTAAATCAAGGCCCTTATGATTATACAGTGGAAGTGACAAACAGATTCAAGGGACTAGATCTGATAGAGTGCCTGAAGAACTATGGATGGAGGTTTGTAACACTGTACAGGAGGAAGTGATCAGAACCATCCCCAAGTGAAAGAAATTCAAGAAGGCAAAGTGGTTGTCTGAGGAGGTCTCACAAATAACTGAGGAAAGGAGAGAAGTGAAAGGCAAAGGAAAAAGGGAAAGATATACCCAACTGAATGCAGAGTTTCAGAGAACAGCAAGGAGAGAAAACCTTCCTAAGTGAACAATGCAAAGAAACAGAGGAAAACAACAAAATGGGAAAGACTAGAGGTCTCTTCAGAAAAACTGGAGATGCTAAGGGAACATTTCATGCAAAGATGGGCACAATAAAAGACAGAAACACAATGACCTAACAGAAGCAAAAGTGATTAAGGAGAGGTGGAAAGGTCAGTGGAGATGGCGAATAAAGAAAAAAAAAAAAAAGAAGAGGTGGCAAAAATACACGTAAGAACTGTTGAGAAACGGTCTTAATGACTCAGATAACCACAATGTTGTGGTCAATGACCTAGAGCCTGGGGTGTGAAATGAAGTGAACCTTAGGAAGCATTACTATGAACAAAGCTAGTGGAGATGATGGAATTCCAGCTGAACTATTTCAATTCCAGAAGATGATGCTGGTAAAGTGCTCAGTATGCCAGCAAATTTGGAAAACTCAACGGTGGGCACAGGACTGGAAAAGGTTAGTTTTCATTCTAAAACTGAAGAAAGGCAATGCTAAAGAATGTTTAACTACTGCACAATTACACTAATTTCACAAGCTAGCAAGGTAAAAATCCTTCAAGCTAGGCTTCAACAGTACATGAACCGAGAGCTTCCAGATTTAACAGCTGGATTTTAAAAAGGCAGAGGATCTAGAGATCAAATTGTCAATTTCCTCTGGATCATAGAAAAAGGAAAGAAATTCCAAAAAAATACTTACTTCTGCTTCATTGACTATGCTAAAGCCCTTGACTGTGCGGATCATAACGAACTGGAAAATTCTGAAAGAGATGGGAATACCAGATCACCTTGCCTGCTTTCTAGAAACCTGTATTGCAAGTCAAGAAGCAAGAGTCAGAATTGGACATGGAACAATGGTGTGGTTCAAGAGTACTTGGTCAAGGCTATATATTGTCACCTTGTTTATTTAATTTGTATGTAGAGTACATCATATATGTTGGGCTGGATGAAGCAGAAGTTGGAATCAAGATTGCCGGGAAAAATATCAATAACCTCAAACATGCAGATGATACTACTTTTGTGGTAGAAATCAAAGAGGAACTAAAGAACATCTTGATGAAGGTGAAAGAGAGAAGTAAAAAAGCTGGCTAAAAACTCAACATTCAAAAAATGAAAATCATGGCATCTAGTCCCATCACTTCACAGCAAACAGATGGGAAAAATAAAAGACAGAAACACAATGACCTAACAGAAGCAAAAGTGATTAAGGAGAGGTGGAAAGGTCAGTGGAGATGGCGAATAAAGAAAAAAAAAAAAAAGAAGAGGTGGCAAAAATACACGTAAGAACTGTTGAGAAACGGTCTTAATGACTCAGATAACCACAATGTTGTGGTCAATGACCTAGAGCCTGGGGTGTGAAATGAAGTGAACCTTAGGAAGCATTACTATGAACAAAGCTAGTGGAGATGATGGAATTCCAGCTGAACTATTTCAATTCCAGAAGATGATGCTGGTAAAGTGCTCAGTATGCCAGCAAATTTGGAAAACTCAACGGTGGGCACAGGACTGGAAAAGGTTAGTTTTCATTCTAAAACTGAAGAAAGGCAATGCTAAAGAATGTTTAACTACTGCACAATTACACTAATTTCACAAGCTAGCAAGGTAAAAATCCTTCAAGCTAGGCTTCAACAGTACATGAACCGAGAGCTTCCAGATTTAACAGCTGGATTTTAAAAAGGCAGAGGATCTAGAGATCAAATTGTCAATTTCCTCTGGATCATAGAAAAAGGAAAGAAATTCCAAAAAAATACTTACTTCTGCTTCATTGACTATGCTAAAGCCCTTGACTGTGCGGATCATAACGAACTGGAAAATTCTGAAAGAGATGGGAATACCAGATCACCTTGCCTGCTTTCTAGAAACCTGTATTGCAAGTCAAGAAGCAAGAGTCAGAATTGGACATGGAACAATGGTGTGGTTCAAGAGTACTTGGTCAAGGCTATATATTGTCACCTTGTTTATTTAATTTGTATGTAGAGTACATCATATATGTTGGGCTGGATGAAGCAGAAGTTGGAATCAAGATTGCCGGGAAAAATATCAATAACCTCAAACATGCAGATGATACTACTTTTGTGGTAGAAATCAAAGAGGAACTAAAGAACATCTTGATGAAGGTGAAAGAGAGAAGTAAAAAAGCTGGCTAAAAACTCAACATTCAAAAAATGAAAATCATGGCATCTAGTCCCATCACTTCACAGCAAACAGATGGGGGAAGCAATGGAAACAGTGACAGACTTTATTTTCCTTGGTTTCAAAATAACTGTGGATAATGACTGCAGCCATGAAATTAAAAAGTAGAGACATCACTTTGCTGACAAAAGTCTGTAGAATCAAAGCTATGGTTTTTCCAATAGTCATGTATGGATGTGAGAGTTGGACCAGAAAGAAGGTTAAGTGCTGAAGAATTGTGGTGCTGGAGAAGACTCCTGAGGGTCCCTTGGACTGCAAGATTCAATCAGTCAACCCTAAAGGATATCAACTCTGAATATTCATTGGAAAGACTGATGCTAAAGCTCCAATACTCTGGCCATCTGATGTGAAGAGTCGACTCATTGGAAAAGACCCCGATGCTGGCAAAGATTGAGGGCAGGAGGAGAAAGGGGCAAGAGGATGAGGTGGTTGGCTGGCATCACTGACTCAATGGAGATGAGCCTGAGGAAACTAAGGGAGACAGTGAAGGACAGGGAATCCTGGCATGCTGCAGTCCATGGGGTTGCGGAGAGTCATACATGACTTGGGGAATGAACAAAAGTAACAGAAGAATTTGCAGTTATTTGTGGCATATATGATTAATAAAATGTTTTTTAAAAATCCTATTTAATTTGTATTTTTAGTATTTAAGTATATAATGTCAGAATTTAAATAAACTGGTAACTTCTTCCAAATCAAAGGTTCAAGAATATAATTCACTTAACTATAGTTCTAAATCTCTAAGCTTGGCAAGTAATCCTTTCTTTTCTATTAAACACTTGTTATTTTTAAGATACCTCGTGGTAAATATTTAAGGTTAAAATGTAACAGTTAAAATTTCGCAAAATAATTACAAACCTCTTTAAGCTTTCTTCTTTGTGGTGGGGTAGGAGAGTGGACAGATATACAATACTAATGTAAAGTAAAAGAAATTTCAGGATAGACAAAATGCAGGTCAGGAAACAAAATGTTCAACAAGTATGTATTACAAAAAAAGGAGTATTGTATACAGTTAAGTCAGGACAACAGAAATGCAATAAAACTCAACATTCAAAAAATGAAAATCATGGCATCTAGTCCCATCACTTCACAGCAAACAGATGGGGGAAGCAATGGAAACAGTGACAGACTTTATTTTCCTTGGTTTCAAAATAACTGTGGATAATGACTGCAGCCATGAAATTAAAAAGTAGAGACATCACTTTGCTGACAAAAGTCTGTAGAATCAAAGCTATGGTTTTTCCAATAGTCATGTATGGATGTGAGAGTTGGACCAGAAAGAAGGTTAAGTGCTGAAGAATTGTGGTGCTGGAGAAGACTCCTGAGGGTCCCTTGGACTGCAAGATTCAATCAGTCAACCCTAAAGGATATCAACTCTGAATATTCATTGGAAAGACTGATGCTAAAGCTCCAATACTCTGGCCATCTGATGTGAAGAGTCGACTCATTGGAAAAGACCCCGATGCTGGCAAAGATTGAGGGCAGGAGGAGAAAGGGGCAAGAGGATGAGGTGGTTGGCTGGCATCACTGACTCAATGGAGATGAGCCTGAGGAAACTAAGGGAGACAGTGAAGGACAGGGAATCCTGGCATGCTGCAGTCCATGGGGTTGCGGAGAGTCATACATGACTTGGGGAATGAACAAAAGTAACAGAAGAATTTGCAGTTATTTGTGGCATATATGATTAATAAAATGTTTTTTAAAAATCCTATTTAATTTGTATTTTTAGTATTTAAGTATATAATGTCAGAATTTAAATAAACTGGTAACTTCTTCCAAATCAAAGGTTCAAGAATATAATTCACTTAACTATAGTTCTAAATCTCTAAGCTTGGCAAGTAATCCTTTCTTTTCTATTAAACACTTGTTATTTTTAAGATACCTCGTGGTAAATATTTAAGGTTAAAATGTAACAGTTAAAATTTCGCAAAATAATTACAAACCTCTTTAAGCTTTCTTCTTTGTGGTGGGGTAGGAGAGTGGACAGATATACAATACTAATGTAAAGTAAAAGAAATTTCAGGATAGACAAAATGCAGGTCAGGAAACAAAATGTTCAACAAGTATGTATTACATGAGTATGATTATGTATTTGAGTAGATGGAAGTTCAAAATATGGCCCTGATCTTAACAGTATACAGTTAAGTCAGGACAACAGAAATCAAAAGAACAGTCATAACAATAGAACAGTGACAAGTCAGGTGACAAGTCTACCTGTAACTATGCAAATGATATGTTACATAAATTCAGGTTAGAGAGATATTCTATGCTGATCTGGGAAATCTCACTGATTCGGATCCTTTCTGAGTGATGCACAGGCTCCTGGCATTGGAGAGGAAAAGGCAAAGTTATCAATAAAGATAAAGATATCAAAACCTATGATGTGCTCAGAAAACAAAAGGCAGCTAGTAATGTAATCTAGGCTATAAGGATTATACAGGGTTTGCCTGAAAGAGTGCTGTTATCTTGGATTATTAACAACCCTCCCCTCCTCATTCCTAGGTAGTGCTAGTGGTAAAGAACTCCTGCCAGTTCAGGAGATGTAAGAGATGTGGGTTTGATCTCTGGTTTGGGAAGATTCCTTGGAGGAGGAAATGGCAACCCACTCCAGTATTTTCGCCTGGAGCATCCGCTGGACGGAGGAGCCGGGTGAATACAGTCCGTGGGGCTGGAAAGAGTCAGTCATGACTAAAGTAACTTAGCATAAACTCTAATTCCGCCCAATTACCCCATTTACACAATAAATTATATGATCAGGCCAAGACCACATCACACTATGGCTTACCTGAATTTAATGTTAACTAAAATCACTAAGTCTTTTTTGAGGAGGCGGCACTTCTATTGGTCTTTCATTCATTTCCATCTTTGTTCTTTAATTAACTTAAAAATGGTTCTAAATCGTCAAAAAAAAGCTTTGGCAAGTAATCCTTTCTTTTCTATTAAACACTTGTTATTTTTAAGATACCTCGTGGTAAATATTTAAGGTTAAAATGTAACAGTTAAAATTTCGCAAAATAATTACAAACCTCTTTAAGCTTTCTTCTTTGTGGTGGGGTAGGAGAGTGGACAGATATACAATACTAATGTAAAGTAAAAGAAATTTCAGGATAGACAAAATGCAGGTCAGGAAACAAAATGTTCAACAAGTATGTATTACATGAGTATGATTATGTATTTGAGTAGATGGAAGTTCAAAATATGGCCCTGATCTTAACAGTATACAGTTAAGTCAGGACAACAGAAATCAAAAGAACAGTCATAACAATAGAACAGTGACAAGTCAGGTGACAAGTCTACCTGTAACTATGCAAATGATATGTTACATAAATTCAGGTTAGAGATATTCTATGCTGATCTGGGAAATCTCACTGATTCGGATCCTTTCTGAGTGATGCACAGGCTCCTGGCATTGGAGAGGAAAAGGCAAAGTTATCAATAAAGATAAAGATATCAAAACCTATGATGTGCTCAGAAAACAAAAGGCAGCTAGTAATGTAATCTAGGCTATAAGGATTATACAGGGTTTGCCTGAAAGAGTGCTGTTATCTTGGATTATTAACAACCCTCCCCTCCTCATTCCTAGGTAGTGCTAGTGGTAAAGAACTCCTGCCAGTTCAGGAGATGTAAGAGATGTGGGTTTGATCTCTGGTTTGGGAAGATTCCTTGGAGGAGGAAATGGCAACCCACTCCAGTATTTTCGCCTGGAGCATCCGCTGGACGGAGGAGCCGGGTGAATACAGTCCGTGGGGCTGGAAAGAGTCAGTCATGACTAAAGTAACTTAGCATAAACTCTAATTCCGCCCAATTACCCCATTTACACAATAAATTATATGATCAGGCCAAGACCACATCACACTATGGCTTACCTGAATTTAATGTTAACTAAAATCACTAAGTCTTTTTTTGAGGGGGAGGCGGCACTTCTATTGGTCTTTCATTCATTTCCATCTTTGTTCTTTGGCCTGTGTGGGCCTCCCACTGCAGTGGCCTCTCACTCCAGAGCTTCGGCTCGGTGGTTGGACACATCAGTCCAGCCACTCCGCGGCACGCAGGATCCTCCCAGGCCAGGGGCTGAGCTGGGGCGCCCTGCACTGCAACGCGTATCTCTACCCACTGGACCACCAGGAAGCCCCTCATGTCTTTTTCTTTTTTTCTTGGCCACTTCTATTGGTCTTTCACTTATTCATTTTCATTCATCTTTGTTCTTTGGCCTGTGTGGACCTCCCACTGCAATGGCCTCTGTTGCTGTGGAGCACTGGTTCTGGGCGCATGCACTCCAGAGCTTTGGCTTGGTAATTGGGACACATCGGTCCAGCTGCTCTGTGGCACGTGGGAGCCAGGGATGGAACCAGCGCCCCTTGCCCTGCAAGGCGGTGTCCTTACCCACTGGACCACCAGGGAATCCCTCCCCTGTGTCTTTTTAACATGTGATCTATAAAAGAGGACATGGCAACTGTCAGGAAAAAAAGCATCAAAGAAATTAGTAACTACAGTTTCTAATTTTACTTATACAAGGAGCTATCTAAGCCCAGAGAACCTGCTCATCTGTAACAGACATTCAATAAGCAACTGTCTGATCAAAAGATGGCCGAATAAATGTACACAAAAAGGAATAAATGAATGAAAGGAAGAAACAAAGGTGAAAAGAGAAAATAGTGATTTAAGTTAAGGCCTTTAGTGAAACCAAGAATACCTCTTTCAGGAGAAAGGTAGGGAATTAAGGGCCTTTAGTGAAACCAATAAACTCTGCCAGTTCAGGAGATGTAAGAGATGTGGGTTTGATCTCTGGTTTGGGAAGATTCCTTGGAGGAGGAAATGGCAACCCACTCCAGTATTTTCGCCTGGAGCATCCGCTGGACGGAGGAGCCGGGTGAATACAGTCCGTGGGGCTGGAAAGAGTCAGTCATGACTAAAGTAACTTAGCATAAACTCTAATTCCGCCCAATTACCCCATTTACACAATAAATTATATGATCAGGCCAAGACCACATCACACTATGGCTTACCTGAATTTAATGTTAACTAAAATCACTAAGTCTTTTTTTGAGGGGGAGGCGGCACTTCTATTGGTCTTTCATTCATTTCCATCTTTGTTCTTTGGCCTGTGTGGGCCTCCCACTGCAGTGGCCTCTCACTCCAGAGCTTCGGCTCGGTGGTTGGACACATCAGTCCAGCCACTCCGCGGCACGCAGGATCCTCCCAGGCCAGGGGTTGAGCTGGCGCCCCCTGCACTGCAACGCGGTATCTCTACCCACTGGACCACCAGGGAAGCCCCTTATGTCTTTTTCTTTTTTTCTTGGCCACTTCTATTGGTCTTTCACTTATTCATTTTCATTCATCTTTGTTCTTTGGCCTGTGTGGACCTCCCACTGCAATGGCCTCTGTTGCTGTGGAGCACTGGTTCTGGGCGCATGCACTCCAGAGCTTTGGCTTGGTAATTGGGACACATCGGTCCAGCTGCTCTGTGGCACGTGGGAGCCAGGGATGGAACCAGCGCCCCTTGCCCTGCAAGGCGGTGTCCTTACCCACTGGACCACCAGGGAATCCCTCCCCTGTGTCTTTTTAACATGTGATCTATAAAAGAGGACATGGCAACTGTCAGGAAAAAAAGCATCAAAGAAATTAGTAACTACAGTTTCTAATTTTACTTATACAAGGAGCTATCTAAGCCCAGAGAACCTGCTCATCTGTAACAGACATTCAATAAGCAACTGTCTGATCAAAAGATGGCCGAATAAATGTACACAAAAAGGAATAAATGAATGAAAGGAAGAAACAAAGGTGAAAAGAGAAAATAGTGATTTAAGTTAAGGCCTTTAGTGAAACCAAGAATACCTCTTTCAGGAGAAAGGTAGTTGGGATCTTATTATATTGTACACTGCACTGGCTTCCCTTGGTACAGTCAGGGGTTTTACAGTAACATATAGCTGAATACAATTACATTAGTAGTGTTTATTTTTGAACTATACATAACCAATAGACTATCAATAAAATTGAGAAATACGTCTAATGACTTTGATTTGCAGATGTAATTTATCAGTTAGTCACCTCAAAATGTTGACTGAGTCCTAGTTTATACCAAGCAACTGGCAAAATGCTGTCAAGGATGAACCATGTAGAGCTTCCCAATGTAATCACTAAGGACAAATGTATGTAACAAAACACATTTTATAAAGTTAATGTTAAAACGGACTGTATTAGTGGAATGAAAGTAGTATATGGGAACAGAGAGGAATCAACAGCTGAGCAGGGTCCCTGAAGGCAGAGCACAGAGGGTGGATAAAGGGTAACAGCATAAGACAAAGGAAGCAACATGCAAAAGAAGGAGTCATGAAAGAGCTTAAAATGTTCTGAGAAGTTCAGTGTGGGGGTGAAATATACATGAGAGGGCGTGACAGAGGATCAATCTAAAGAAGAACACTGGGCCCAGATTTTAAAGAGTAGATAAGAGTTTGCACTAAACTTTACAGGCAGCTGGAAGCAAAGGTTTTTAAGCAGGGGTATTATATGATCAAATCTGTTGTGCAGGGCAGTATCTCTGGTGATACTAGAGGTAAAAACCAGTTAGGCATCTGTGGTAACAGCTGAAGAGAGGATCTGAAGTAGACTAAGGCATGGGAATACAAGGAAACATGAGATTCAAGAGACATTTCAGGATGGTAATAAAAATTCAAGACAGCCTCATTTTCTGGGTATAGGCACCACTTCCTCTGACCAAAAGAGATAGCCTTCGGAATAGTACAGACTATCTTTATTCACCTTCAAGCATTTCATCTCTAATGTCAAAGGAATAGGTATTTCTACTGTTTCTAATTTTACTTATACAAGGAGCTATCTAAGCCCAGAGAACCTGCTCATCTGTAACAGACATTCAATAAGCAACTGTCTGATCAAAAGATGGCCGAATAAATGTACACAAAAAGGAATAAATGAATGAAAGGAAGAAACAAAGGTGAAAAGAGAAAATAGTGATTTAAGTTAAGGCCTTTAGTGAAACCAAGAATACCTCTTTCAGGAGAAAGGTAGTTGGGATCTTATTATATTGTACACTGCACTGGCTTCCCTTGGTACAGTCAGGGGTTTTACAGTAACATATAGCTGAATACAATTACATTAGTAGTGTTTATTTTTGAACTATACATAACCAATAGACTATCAATAAAATTGAGAAATACGTCTAATGACTTTGATTTGCAGATGTAATTTATCAGTTAGTCACCTCAAAATGTTGACTGAGTCCTAGTTTATACCAAGCAACTGGCAAAATGCTGTCAAGGATGAACCATGTAGAGCTTCCCAATGTAATCACTAAGGACAAATGTATGTAACAAAACACATTTTATAAAGTTAATGTTAAAACGGACTGTATTAGTGGAATGAAAGTAGTATATGGGAACAGAGAGGAATCAACAGCTGAGCAGGGTCCCTGAAGGCAGAGCACAGAGGGTGGATAAAGGGTAACAGCATAAGACAAAGGAAGCAACATGCAAAAGAAGGAGTCATGAAAGAGCTTAAAATGTTCTGAGAAGTTCAGTGTGGGGGTGAAATATACATGAGAGGGCGTGACAGAGGATCAATCTAAAGAAGAACACTGGGCCCAGATTTTAAAGAGTAGATAAGAGTTTGCACTAAACTTTACAGGCAGCTGGAAGCAAAGGTTTTTAAGCAGGGGTATTATATGATCAAATCTGTTGTGCAGGGCAGTATCTCTGGTGATACTAGAGGTAAAAACCAGTTAGGCATCTGTGGTAACAGCTGAAGAGAGGATCTGAAGTAGACTAAGGCATGGGAATACAAGGAAACATGAGATTCAAGAGACATTTCAGGATGGTAATAAAAATTCAAGACAGCCTCATTTTCTGGGTATAGGCACCACTTCCTCTGACCAAAAGAGATAGCCTTCGGAATAGTACAGACTATCTTTATTCACCTTCAAGCATTTCATCTCTAATGTCAAAGGAATAGGTATTTCTACTGTTACCAGGTGGATAAAGTGTAGGAGAATTTGGTTTTAAGACTCTGAAAAGGACCTATTTCTGAAATACACTTCTGTCCCATATAAGAATGTTTATAGACCTAGACATTTTATAAGACTAAAAAGGGAAAGACATGTAAACAGACATGTACGGGCAGTAATATAAAAGGGATAAAATAAATCCTAAGGGCACTACACTTTCAAAAAGGACACTGTCAGCTAAGTGATCAGTAAATATCCTCACAGAGAGAAACCAAATGATCCCTTTGCAAGACAGTGACAGTAAAGAATTAAAATGAAAAGTGGCAAAATCATTTACATAAGATGAAATACCACAAGCTAGTAACAAATGGAGATGTCCTTGAAGTACCTTCATTTCAGTAACACCTAAGTCTATAAAAACTGCAGCCAGAAAGTTCCTTCTATAATGTCTCAGTGAGCATATGGAGAAGCCAGCGACTTGCTCGCTAAGCAAGGGCTGTGTATGCGTGTATGCTTACTCACTCAGTGATGTCCAATTCTTTGTGACCCCACGGACTATAGCCCACCAGACTCCTTTGTCCATGGGATGTTCCAGTCAAGATGACTGGAGTGGGCAGCCATTCCCTTCTCCAGGGGATCTTTGCAACGAGGGATCAAACGCGGGTTCTTTACTGTCTGGGCTATCAGGATAATGCCATGTAAATAAACTATTTTCCCCCTATGTTTTTAAGTTAACTATCTCTCCTGAAGAGATATTTAAACCTCATCATTTCAGTAGTTAAAATATAAGATTTCTGGATTGACAGACACTGCTCACCATCTACAATCCAGTGTACATTTCTTTAACACTAAGCAAAATTACTGGGTGGAGGGTGGGAAAGAATTATTATTAAACTGAAATACCTTGGGACCTAGTTGTCCTATCTCCTTTTTGAGACTGTTTACATGTTAAATGATCTTCAGCAACAAAATAATTAAAATTTTTCTTTTTTGGGGGGAAGGGTAGTGGTTGTTTTTAAACAACAGAGATGAAAGAAACATCAACTCTCTTTGGTTAATCCATAAAGGTCTAATGAACATTCTCAATTCACTTACAGACCAGGAGAGTGATAGCCTGTACTTTATCCAAAGACCTCAGAGCCCCTGTGTTGCTATCCATACCTTAAAATATCCCTGAGAAACAATGAGGGGCCAGAGGGAAACATGAGAAGCACAGCTGGAAGTCAGCTATGCATACAACTCTTTATCAGGTACTGTGGGCTTTAGGACAACACGGGTCTCCGAAAGATTATTCACTGGTCAACTTCCGCGTTTGGGAAATGGGGACAATGAAAAGCTTACAGATAATAAGCTCCCCAAAGTTACAGAGCTGGCTAGGACGAGAACGAAGCTTCTCGACTGCCAGGTCCATGCTCTTTCCACTCCTGCCTGCTAAGGACGCTGCTGGGTGAAGTGTGGGGGATAGCATCACCTGAAAATCCACATCCATCTGGACCCTCAGAAAGTGATCTTATTTGAAATAGAGCCTGCGGATGTTAATTATGGGGAAGGATCGTGATGAGGCCCTAAATCCAACTAGTGTCCTCATAACAGAAAGAAAAGAACACAGAGAAGACAACGTGGAAGTGAAAGCAGAGTGATGCGTCTGCCAGTCAAGGAACGCCGAGGACCACCAACAGCTGACAGAAGCTACAAGAGCGGGAGGGTTTCTCCCCTCAGAACCTCCCAAAGGAACCGACCCTGCCGACGCCTTGGTTTCAGGGTCTGGCCTCCAGAACAGGCAGAAATGCGCGTCTGTTTTTCTGAGTCACCAAGTTTGTGGACATTTGTTATGTCAGTCCAATGAAAGTAATACTCGGGGTAAATAGAATCAGTACCAAAGAATGGGACGGTCTTAACAGATTCTGTGATTCAGCTATCATTGCTTAATGGACACTATTTCACTACAGAAGTACACCCGGCAAGCAGACTGAAATGAGCAGCTATTTCTGATTTTTCTAATAGTTGAATAAGACATTCTCTTGAAAGTCTGGTCAAATATAGAAAAATTCTAACTTCAACTCTTTTTCTTTCTGTAATCCAAATTGGATTGCAATCCTTCTTTTGATGGTTAACACTGTCTTCCATTTCAACAGTTTTCACACTAAAACCCCACCTCAACTGACTTTCTGGATTGGTCTCTTCATGATAACAAATGGAGCTGAGACTGCTACATTCACCTGTATTTAGCAACTGATTTAGCATTGCTAATTTTTTAAAATCTTGGGACACAAAATCAGATAAATATATCTATGATACAACAGATTATCAATATTAAGAAATATGTTGGGCTTCCCTGGTGGTCCAGTGGGTAAGGGCACCGCCTTGCACCGGTTCAATCCCTGGCCTGGGAAGATCCCATGTGCCTCAGAGCGGCCAGACCGAAGTGTCCAACTACTGAGCGGGAGCTCTGGAGCGCATGCGCCCAGAGCTGGTGCTCTGCGGCGACAGAGGCCACTGTGATGGGAGGCCCACATGGGCTGAAGAACAAAGATGGATGAAAATAGATAAATGAAACACCAATAGAAGTGGTCTAAAAAATTTAAAAAAAAAAAGAAATATGCTAAGAAATGTATAATAAGACAAGTATAGTTAAACAACGGTGGAATCTAGATGATAGCTGTAAAGTTCTTTCAGATCTGCTATATGTTTAAAATTCTTCACAATAAAAATGATGGAAAAATAGTAACAGGCAACATTAGTAAGATGATACAAAGCTAGCAGCATCTCCTTTAAACAGAATATAGGTAAGAGAGCCCACCATCCTCAAGACAATCTTTTCTCTTGTTACCATTTAATGTTTTTCTCAAAGTCCTAGTCATTATAGTAGCACTCTGAGAAAAGTATGACATGAAACAGAATTAAGAAACAAACTGGGAAAGAGGGCCATAAAAATATCATTTGCATATTATACTCTACTAAGAAAACCAAGGGATAAATTCAAATTGCCTCAGAAATACTCAAGATGTCTGGGTACTAAATAAACCAACAAAGACACTGAGACTTTCCCATGTATCAATAATAAGCAGTTAGAACACTAAAAAAAAGGCACCTTATTCATAAGAGCAAGAAAAATGAGAATTAAAAAAAATACTTAAGAAGAAAACAGACAAACTATAAAAATGTTACTCATTATACTGATAGGTATAAAAAAGGTACAAGAAATGAGAGGCATGTAACACATTCTTAGATAATAATATGACAATGTCATTTCTTTACAAATTAATTTTTAGGTTTCTTTACATCCTTCTTTGATGGTACCCCCATTTCAACAGTTTTCACACTAAAACCCCACCTCAACTGACTTTCTGGATTGGTCTCTTCATGATAACAAATGGAGCTGAGACTGCTACATTCACCTGTATTTAGCAACTGATTTAGCATTGCTAATTTTTTAAAATCTTGGGACACAAAATCAGATAAATATATCTATGATACAACAGATTATCAATATTAAGAAATATGTTGGGCTTCCCTGGTGGTCCAGTGGGTAAGGGCACCGCCTTGCACCGGTTCAATCCCTGGCCTGGGAAGATCCCACGTACTGCGGAGCGGCCAGACCGAAGTGTCCAACTACTGAGCGGGAGCTCTGGAGCGCATGCGCCCAGAGCTGGTGCTCTGCGGCGACAGAGGCCACTGTGATGGGAGGCCCACATGGGCTGAAGAACAAAGATGGATGAAAATAGATAAATGAAACACCAATAGAAGTGGTCTAAAAAATTTAAAAAAAAAAAGAAATATGCTAAGAAATGTATAATAAGACAAGTATAGTTAAACAACGGTGGAATCTAGATGATAGCTGTAAAGTTCTTTCAGATCTGCTATATGTTTAAAATTCTTCACAATAAAAATGATGGAAAAATAGTAACAGGCAACATTAGTAAGATGATACAAAGCTAGCAGCATCTCCTTTAAGCAGAATATAGGTAAGAGAGCCCACCATCCTCAAGACAATCTTTTCTCTTGTTACCATTTAATGTTTTTCTCAAAGTCCTAGTCATTATAGTAGCACTCTGAGAAAAGTATGACATGAAACAGAATTAAGAAACAAACTGGGAAAGAGGGCCATAAAAATATCATTTGCATATTATACTCTACTAAGAAAACCAAGGGATAAATTCAAATTGCCTCAGAAATACTCAAGATGTCTGGGTACTAAATAAACCAACAAAGACACTGAGACTTTCCCATGTATCAATAATAAGCAGTTAGAACACTAAAAAAAAGGCACCTTATTCATAAGAGCAAGAAAAATGAGAATTAAAAAAAATACTTAAGAAGAAAACAGACAAACTATAAAAATGTTACTCATTATACTGATAGGTATAAAAAAGGTACAAGAAATGGAGAGGCATGTAACACATTCTTAGATAATAATATGACAATGTCATTTCTTTACAAATTAATTTTTAGGTTTAACTTCAATCACATATTTTTCTTCCTTCATTTTTTCCTGAGTGGGAATGGTATGAGTCAACAAGATTCCATACTATTTTAATGCTCACCTGAAAAAACATGAAAATGGTTAAAGAACATTTTAAAAATAAACAGTAGTGAATCAGCCCTCTCATCAAATATTGTGAAATTACATGATGACCAGAATTGTGGTCCAAGAATTGATGGTAAGATCAACAGAACCAACAAAGACAACAACTTTATGTGTGAGAAAGAATTTTAAATCAAAGAAGGAAGGGAAAACTAGCTATTTGGAAAGTAAGAACAAATTAAATCTTCACCTTAAAAACCCAGTATTGTATGCCTAAAGGTAAAATAAAACATCTGAACAAAGAAGCATAAGGGATGGGGGGAGTCACACAAGAAAAAAGCAGGGCTACCCACATGCCGCAGAGTGGCTGGACCACTGTGTCCAATTAGGAGCCAGAGCTCTGGAGCGCATGCGCCCAGAGTCAGTGCTCTGTGACGAGAAAGGCCCCTGCAATGGGAGGCCCACACAGGCCAAAGAACAAAGATGGATGAAAATAAATAAATAAACCAATGAGAGGCCAAAATTAAAAAAAATAATAAAAAAATTTAAAAAGAATAAAGCAGTGCATTTATCTACATTTAAATAAAAGTGAAATAAACTGCAAATTATAGCAGAAAGGGTTAATGATCTCATTTCAAAAAGAGTTAATATATAGGTCAATAAGAAAACATGAATACACAATAGAAAAATAGGTAAAGGAAAAGAACAAACACCAATAGAGGAAGCATGCATGACTAATAAGCACGTAAAAATATTCACTCTCATTAGTAATCAGAGAAGTTTAAACGCAGACAAAACTAAACCAATGCACCTTATTCATAAGAGCAAGAAAAATGAGAATTAAAAAAAATACTTAAGAAGAAAACAGACAAACTATAAAAATGTTACTCATTATACTGATAGGTATAAAAAAGGTACAAGAAATGGAGAGGCATGTAACACATTCTTAGATAATAATATGACAATGTCATTTCTTTACAAATTAATTTTTAGGTTTAACTTCAATCACATATTTTTCTTCCTTCATTTTTTCCTGAGTGGGAATGGTATGAGTCAACAAGATTCCATACTATTTTAATGCTCACCTGAAAAAACATGAAAATGGTTAAAGAACATTTTAAAAATAAACAGTAGTGAATCAGCCCTCTCATCAAATATTGTGAAATTACATGATGACCAGAATTGTGGTCCAAGAATTGATGGTAAGATCAACAGAACCAACAAAGACAACAACTTTATGTGTGAGAAAGAATTTTAAATCAAAGAAGGAAGGGAAAACTAGCTATTTGGAAAGTAAGAACAAATTAAATCTTCACCTTAAAAACCCAGTATTGTATGCCTAAAGGTAAAATAAAACATCTGAACAAAGAAGCATAAGGGATGGGGGCAGTCACACAAGAAAAAAGCAGGGCTACCCACATGCCGCAGAGTGGCTGGACCACTGTGTCCAATTAGGAGCCAGAGCTCTGGAGCGCATGCGCCCAGAGTCAGTGCTCTGTGACGAGAAAGGCCCCTGCAATGGGAGGCCCACACAGGCCAAAGAACAAAGATGGATGAAAATAAATAAATAAACCAATGAGAGGCCAAAATTAAAAAAAATAATAAAAAAATTTAAAAAGAATAAAGCAGTGCATTTATCTACATTTAAATAAAAGTGAAATAAACTGCAAATTATAGCAGAAAGGGTTAATGATCTCATTTCAAAAAGAGTTAATATATAGGTCAATAAGAAAACATGAATACACAATAGAAAAATAGGTAAAGGAAAAGAACAAACACCAATAGAGGAAGCATGCATGACTAATAAGCACGTAAAAATATTCACTCTCATTAGTAATCAGAGAAGTTTAAACGCAGACAAAACTAAACCAATGCATTTCACCTGCCAGATAAGCCAAATGAAGTAAATTGTTCACTGACTAAAAAGATACAGTACACACAGAAGGCAGGCTGTGGCGAAAGGAGCAGTGTATGCTCAGGACCAGTGTCAGTGACGTGGATACATCCAGCTTTTCAGAGGGAGCTATTAGGCCACTTATATCATTAATCTTAAGACAAAAGGTAGGGATGTCTGTGTCAGTACTATTTAGCACGGCAAAGACGATAATACTTTAAATGTCTAATACAGTAATAATGGCTTAATATGATTATGGTATAGGCATTTGGAGAAAAAGGAAGGAGCCATTTAAAAACATCACGTCTTCAAAGAGCACTACATGACACTGAAAACTGTCAGTGAAAAAAAGCAGGCTACAAAACCAGATATGAATTTATTCTATTCATGTTTAAGTATAGACAGATAGGGGAAAAAAGTATAGATAGAAGTACTAAACATAAACATATCAAAATACTTTTAGTGGTTATTTATCAATGAAAATATTATATTATTCTTTATACACTGTTTTCCAAACAGCTTATGATGTATTACTATTAATTTTTTAATAAAATATTACCTAAAGTAAAAATAGACTGGGTTATGTAATATTACAAAAACCTAACTCTGATTAATTTTATAACTACTTTTCAAAATACTTTTCTTTTTTTTGGCGGGGGAGGGGGGGTGGATTGGGGAGGGAGGGGGGGCAGGCGGGCCACTTCTATTGGTGTTTCATTTATCTATTTTCATCCATCTTTGTTCTTCGGCCCGTGTGGGCCTCCCATCGCAGTGGCCTCTGTCGCCGCAGAGCACCAGCTCTGGGCGCATGCGCTCCAGAGCTCCGGCTCGGTTAATTGGACACATCAGTTCAGCCGCTCCACGGCATGTGGGAACCTTCCCAGGCCACGGATCGAACCGGCACCCCTTGCACTGCAAGGCGGTGTCCTTACCCACTGGACCACCAGGGAAACCCCAAAATACTTTTCTTTCTTTTACCATCCCTGTATCTATTTACAAACTGGCGATAAAAGCAGTTATGAAGCAAGGACCTGAGCTAGATACAGCTGACAACACAAATGTCCAATTACAGGGGACTGAGTAACAAATTATGGTATATTCTTACACAACCTTCTTCTGTTTAGAAAGACATACAGATATATACAAAACTAGAAAAATCGCTGAAAAGAAACACACCAAAACACTAATGATTATCTGTGGTGTTAAGGGCATTTCAATTTTCCTCTTTATATTTTTCTGCATTTTCCCACTTTTTATGTAATAAGTTTACACTAATTTTGTAATTAAAAAAGCATTATTTGAAAATAAAGTTTGCTCTCCCAAAGCATGAACAAAACAGACCTGCACAAAATTATTTTTAAATAATAATAAATTTCGTATTTTATCTTCATGTCTTTTAACAACAAATTCACACTTTAAACACTTGTTTTGCAAACATACTTAAGTATGACAAAAGATGTTCTACACTAATGTTCAGCCACTGGATTTGCTCTGCCATGGTCCACACTCTGTCTGTGGAGTGTGCTTTCTCTGAATCTGAATAAATCCATTTCTTACCTATCACTTTGTCTCTCGCTAAATTCTTCTCTGCAAAGAGACATGAAGAACCTGAACCTCAGTGGGTCCAGACATTGGGAGACAAGAGTTCGATCCCTGATCCGGGAAGATCCCACATGCTGTGGAGCAACTAAGCCCATGAGCCACAACTATGGAGCCTGTGCTCTAGAGCCTCAGAGCCACAACTACTGAGCCCATTTGCTGCAACTACTGAAGCCCATGTGCTCTAGAGCCCGAGCTCCACAACAAGAAAAGTCACCGCAACAAGAAGATCCCACATGCTGTGAAGCAACTAAGTCCATGAGCCACAACTATGGAAGTCTGTGTGCTCTAGAGCCTGGAGTTCCACAAGAAAAGTCACTGCAACAAGATGCCTGCTCACCTCAACTAGAGAGTAGCCCCCATTCTCTGCAACTAGAGAAGAGTCTCTGGCAGCAGTGAAAACCCAGAAGAGCCAAAGATAAACAAATAATTTTTTTTTAAAAAGAATGTGTATGTATGTGTGTGTATATATGTGTATACACACACACACACACACACACACACATATATATATATATATATACATGTTGTAGATACCAGTTCTTATGTCATGTCTCAAAAAAAAAACCAGAAAAAGAATAAGGATTCACTTTTAATTCTACAGACTTAAATAATGGCTGCCTCTAAATAAGACTTTGGCGAGGTTCACATGATCTTCCAAGTAAAAGCTAAAATATAAATGAGTTCTATTATAGCAAAAGCTAAGTTTTTGAGACTCTGAAGCACCATAAAGTTTTAGAATAGAAATGCGAAAAGGGAAGACTTTAAGTGGAAAATTAGTACTGAGCTATAAAGGATTCAGATATGAGAAGCTGAATTTTGAAATCTTAACTCATGAACACAATGGAATACTATTCATTACACATAGATTTAGATATACCACAGAGCATATCCTGGCAAAGAATCAAAAAACTTTAACCTGGAAGGAGATATTATCCAGTCAGCCTCTTCATTTTGCAGATGATAAATAAGAGCCAGAAAGGCGACTTAACTTGTTCAAGGTCACATAACTCAGAACTCAAGTTTCCTGACTCACTTCTTTGCCTCAAAAGGCTCACAGGAATGGTGGTCATTATTTAGCTATGGCATAGTATTGTTTCAGATTTCCTTTAAGACGCAAATCTCTGTAGCAATCAATCATGTAAACCAAACTCCTATAAATGTCACAAGAGCTCCCAGAGGCAAAGATGTGACAGCATTAGTGAGAACCCCATGACAGCCCCAGGACGGCAGCTACACCTAAGGGCTTTTTCCTCCTGGAAAGGAAATCTAATTGCTCTGAGACAACCATAACAACACTGAGCTACCTTTTTTCTCCTGGGCAGGAGAATTTAATAAACTCTGGGACCATCCACATGCATTTAAAGGTTGTATCCAGCACAGTTAACCTACTGTATAAGAGTCAGTAGTACCTTCTCAGATACGGTACTGTGCTTAGTTGCTCAGTTGTGTCCAACTTGGTGACCCCAGGGACTGTAGCCCTCCGGGCTCCTCTGTCCATGGGGATTCTCCAGGCAAGAATACTATAGTGGGTTGCCATGCCCTCCCCTCCAAGGGATCTTCCCAACCCAGGGATAGGACCCAGGTCTCCTGCATTGCAGGAGAATTCTTTACCAGCTGAGACACCAGGGAAGCCCCTTCTGACACTAGCACCAAAAAAACCTTCCAAGT
The DNA here is from genome assembly GCA_022376925.1 of Tragulus kanchil. Classification (NCBI taxonomy): domain Eukaryota; kingdom Metazoa; phylum Chordata; class Mammalia; order Artiodactyla; family Tragulidae; genus Tragulus; species Tragulus kanchil. Next base: position 141,446,627 of record JAIOJX010000023.1, read on the forward strand.
CCTTCTCATGATGGCTTTTCTTCACTAATGTAAAAAAGAAAATCCCAGACAAGATAAACTTATGGATACCATGTATGAAACATGCCCTGATGTAAAATTTCCATCTCCCGAGATCCTTCATTGTAAAGATTCCATGTTTAAATGCTGTATTTACTTGCAGCATGCTAACTGCCACTAGACCTTACTTGCTATTTGATTAATAGATTTCAAGGGTAACAGTGAATTCTAGAACTGAGTTCTTAATACATTTTATCTTGTCACTGGGCTTCCCAGGTGACACAGTGGTAAAAAATCCACCTGCCAACACAGGAGACACAGGAGACACAGGTTTGATCCCTGGGTCAGCAAGATCCCCTGGAGGAGGAAATGGCAACACACTCCAGTATTCTTGCCTGGAAAATTCCATGGACAGAGAAGCCTGGCAGGCTACAATCCATGGGGTTGCAAAGAGTCAGACATGATTGAGCACACACACACATATCCTATCACTAAGCTTTAGAAACAACACAGGTTTGTTCAGGAACATGCAGCCCTAAATGAAGTCCTACCACAAAGCGGAGATTTGGTCTGAATTTTACTACTACACTGACAATATAGAACAAGTCTGCCTTTTTTTTTTTTTTTTATTTATTTGGCTACATTGGATCTTAGTTGAGGCACGTGAGCTTCATCACCCTATGGTATGTGGGATCTCAGTTCCCTGACCAGGGATCGAACCTGTGTCCCCTGCATTGGTAGGCAGATTCTTAACCACTGGACCACCAAGGAAGTCCCAAGTCTGCCTTCTAATATGTACTACCTTATAGTCATCAGTCCTTCTATGAAGACTGAAGAAGAATGGAGACAACTTTCTAGAACTGTCAGGGAAAAACAGTTCAAGTTTAAACACCTTAAAGAAAAACTGTCCAACTTGGTGACCCCAGGGACTGTAGCCCTCCGGGCTCCTCTGTCCATGGGGATTCTCCAGGCAAGAATACTATAGTGGGTTGCCATGCCCTCCCCTCCAAGGGATCTTCCCAACCCAGGGATAGGACCCAGGTCTCCTGCATTGCAGGAGAATTCTTTACCAGCTGAGACACCAGGGAAGCCCCTTCTGACACTAGCACCAAAAAAACCTTCCAAGTCCTTCTCATGATGGCTTTTCTTCACTAATGTAAAAAAGAAAATCCCAGACAAGATAAACTTATGGATACCATGTATGAAACATGCCCTGATGTAAAATTTCCATCTCCCGAGATCCTTCATTGTAAAGATTCCATGTTTAAATGCTGTATTTACTTGCAGCATGCTAACTGCCACTAGACCTTACTTGCTATTTGATTAATAGATTTCAAGGGTAACAGTGAATTCTAGAACTGAGTTCTTAATACATTTTATCTTGTCACTGGGCTTCCCAGGTGACACAGTGGTAAAAAATCCACCTGCCAACACAGGAGACACAGGAGACACAGGTTTGATCCCTGGGTCAGCAAGATCCCCTGGAGGAGGAAATGGCAACACACTCCAGTATTCTTGCCTGGAAAATTCCATGGACAGAGAAGCCTGGCAGGCTACAATCCATGGGGTTGCAAAGAGTCAGACATGATTGAGCACACACACACATATCCTATCACTAAGCTTTAGAAACAACACAGGTTTGTTCAGGAACATGCAGCCCTAAATGAAGTCCTACCACAAAGCGGAGATTTGGTCTGAATTTTACTACTACACTGACAATATAGAACAAGTCTGCCTTTTTTTTTTTTTTTTATTTATTTGGCTACATTGGATCTTAGTTGAGGCACGTGAGCTTCATCACCCTATGGTATGTGGGATCTCAGTTCCCTGACCAGGGATCGAACCTGTGTCCCCTGCATTGGTAGGCAGATTCTTAACCACTGGACCACCAAGGAAGTCCCAAGTCTGCCTTCTAATATGTACTACCTTATAGTCATCAGTCCTTCTATGAAGACTGAAGAAGAATGGAGACAACTTTCTAGAACTGTCAGGGAAAAACAGTAAAACTGACAAGTTCTAACCACCTTAAAGAAAAACCACCGAGGAATGGTTATTTCTCTTGAAACATGTCTCTTGACTGTATTTCACTGAATTCAGTGAATGTTTGCTCAACCCTCCATTTTATTTTAGTAAGAAAAAGAAAATGCCCAAGAGGGCAGTGCTTGGTTTTGCTGGTCCATGGATTTCCTAGTTTTCTAATGAAACTACCAAATGCAAGTGATACTTAGGTGAAGATTATAGTAGTGGAAACCATGGTACCCTGGAGAGGTACCAGTTCAGCCATGTACCAGAACTTCGATCTCAGTCAAGCCATGGAAGCTGGTCTGCCCCTTGCTGCCTCTGCTTCACCTCTGGCTGAGAGCAGCTGTGTCTTCCTGTTTTGTCAGCCTTTGCTAGTAGGAATTAGGTTGACAAAAAAGACTGTAAGGTGATCTGGAATTGTTACGTTTCTTACATTTAGTGTACAAGTCATCCTGATGCAGGGAGCCTATTTTTAAATATAAAGCACTGAATTATAAACTGGCTACTTACAATCTGATATTCCTGACTGAAAACTTACTATAATATGTAGATCAATAGAACAAGATTAATCAAATGAATCCACTGTCTCCTTCATGGTTTTTCTTATGATCAATACTAAGCTTCTGCAAAATGACCACCTCTTGCTAAAAGGATATGGCCTGGGTCTAAAATGAGAACTTGTCCTCTTTGGGGAGGTCTCAACAAGTAGCAAACCAAACACGGACAACAGCACATATTATTTAGAGACTCAGGGGTACGTTGATGGGGATTATTCTAATACGTCTCTGAAGAGGGAGAAACAATGCCTTGTATTTAAAGGTATTTGCTACTTTCTCTTAAACCTACTTTTTAATTTCCTGTGTTATGGATTTGCTGCTGTTTTTAGTCAATCAAATTACCCAGGATATACATAGATGACTGCTTAATTGCCTTTTAAAAAGCCAAATTAATTCTGACAACACTTGACCAAAAAAAAAAAAATGCTACTTACATTAATATTGTCAGAATTGAAAGGTTATCTTACTAATTATACATAAGATAATAAATTTCTTCACAGTGATACAAGGGCAAATCTGTATTACTTACTTACCAGTTGTGTTCTAGGGAAGGTATTTTGATAACAAACTAAGATTCCTTTCACCAGAAAGATGGTTAACTATAGAACAGTCTCACAATGTACAGGTTTTTCTTCCCTGGTAACTCAAACATTAAAAAACTGCTGGCAATGCAGGAGGACTCAGGTTTGATCTCTGCGTCGGGAAGATTCCCTGGAGAAGGGAATGGCAACCCATCCAGTATCCTTTTTTTTTTTTAACTAAAATTTTTATTTATTTATTTATTTTTGGCTATACTGGGTTTTCACTGCTCTTGCAGGCTCTTCTCTAGTTGCACGGAGTCAGGGCTACTCTCTAGTTTAGGTGAGCAGGCTTCTTGTTGCAGTGGCTTCTCTTCTTCTTTTTTTTTTGAAGTAGTAACATTTTATTTTAAATAATCTGAATTTACATATTATATTGAGTAAATCAATAAACATTTCTTTTGTTGTTATTCAGTTGCTAAGTCGTGTCTGACTCTTTGCCACCCCATGAACTGCAGCACACCAGGCTTCTGTGTGTTTCACTATCTCCTAGAGTTTGCTCAGACTTATGTCCATTGAGTCTGTGATGCCATTCACCCATCTCATTTTCTGTCACCCCCTTCTCCTTTGCCCTCATTCTTTCCCAGAGTCAAGGTCCTGAGTGGGCTCTTCACATCAGACGGCCGAAGTATTAGACCTTCAGCTTCAGCATCAGACCATCCAATTAATACTCAGGGTTGATTTCCATTAGGGTCAACTAGTTTGATCTCCTTGCTGTCCAAGGGACTCTCAGGAGTCTTCTATAGCACCACAGTTTGAAAGCATCAGTTCTTCAGTGCTAGGCTTCTTTATGGTCCAACTCTCACATCTATACATGATTACTGGAAAAACCATAGCTTTGACTATATGGACCTTTGTCGGCAAAGTGATGTTCCTGCCTTTTTTTTTTTTTTTTTCTCTGCTTTTTAATATGCTGTCTAGGTTTCATAGTTTTTCTTCCAGGGAGCAAGTGTCTTTTAATTTCATGGCTGCAGTCACCATCCACAGTGATTTTGGAGCCGAAGAAAGTAAAATCTGTCACTGTTTCCACTTTTCCCCCCATCTGTTTGCCATGAAGTGTTGGGATCAGATGCCATGATGCTAGTTTCTTTAATGTTCAGTTTTAAACCAGCTTTTCCACTCTCTTCTTTCACCTTATCAAAAGGCTCTTTAGTTCCTTTTGCTTTCTGCCATTAAGGTGGTATTATCTACATATCTGAGGTTGTTGATATTTCTCCCAGCAGTCTTGATTCCAGCTTGTGATTCATCCAGCCCAGCATTTCACATAATGTACTTTGCATTTAAGTTAAATAAGCAGGGTGACAATATACAGCCTTGATGTACTCCTTTACCAGTTCTGAACCAGTTTTGTTCCATGTCTAGTTCTAACTGTTGCTTCTTGACTTGCATACAGGTTTCTCGGGGGCAGGTAAGGTGGTCTGGGATCCCCATCTCTTTTTTTCCACAGTTTGTTGTGATCCACACAGTCAAAGACTTCAGCATAGTCAATGAAGAAGTAGATGTTTTTCTGGAATTCCCTTGCTTTTTCTATGATCCAGCTATCGGTCATATTCTAACTTTATAGACTACATTGGTAAAGCACATGTGCAGAGATTTCAGATACAGAAATAAGAGAAGTTGACCTATCTGTACATGTTTTTCTTACTGTCTCCTATCTCAGACTCATGCCCTGCTCTTCTTTATTAAAAGATTTGTTGAGCTGTTCTTTGTTCCCCTATCTCAGTTCAGATCCTGCGGTGTATTTCTTGTATAGATTCAATGTACTATTACTTTCTTCAAAGTCTAGTATCTAATGCTTTACTGGTGCCTTCCTTCTTGCCAGGATATAATATTTCTCTGGTTAGCAGCTGTCGCATTTGTATAATACATTAACTTCTCTGTCCAGTATTTGACAAGCATCTCCCCTGCCCCTAGCACTGTTGAGCTGCGTATGTTGAGTGACTTACAGGCTAGCAGGGGACCCATCTTTCTTTTTTTTTTTAAACCTTTATTTTATTTTTAACTTTTACAGAGTTTTGTTGTTCACAGACATGCATGTTCTCAGATTAGTCACATGTATATCCCCCCCTTCCCTCCCCTCCCGACCATCACTCTAGGGCACATGGGCTTCAATAGTTGCGGCACATGGGTACAACAGCTGTGGCTCCAAAGCTCTAGAGCACAGGCTCAACAGCTGTGGCTCACAGGCTTAGCTGCTCCACAGCATGTGGGATACTCCCGGATCAGGGACTGAACCCATGCCTCCTGCACTGGCAGGCGAACCCTTTACCACTGAGCTACCAGGGAAGCCCCCTCCAATATTCTTGCCTAGGAAATCCCATGGAAAGAGGAGCCCAGTGGGCTACAGTTCATGGGGTCATAAGAGTCGTACACAATTTACGGTTTCAGGATGAAATGAGAAGACAGGTTTGTCTGGCCTTTTCGTGGTAATGTGACAAAGTAGGAACCAATAAAACAAGAGTATTTGTGTTATGATTGAGATTTCTATGGCTCACAGGTTTTCAAAAAGACTTTTAGATGCTTTCTATCACTGAAATCACACGTTCCATACATGCTTCTTCAACCAAAAGGCAATGAAATAAAAGTAGAATTTTTACCCAAAAGTACATATTCTACTGCTTGGAGATCTTCAAACAACAAATACATACTCAAACCTTGGTACATTCTGTGAATGTTTAGTCTATCAACAATGATTTCTGAACACACTCTAACCAGGAGCACACCTGTTCCACTAATCACTGTATCCCAACTGTGTCTATCATAAGGAGTGGTATGAAGCTGAAGCGCAATATATATTTATTAAGTTTATAAAAGAAAAAGCTCACTCATTTTTCTGTGAAGATTTTGCAGTTAGTCTATATGATGGAGACCAGTTTCTAGCAGTATTAATATTTATAATATGATGCATATAATTCTGCTTCTGGGAAGAAACATATCTTCATTGGTGATTCATTATATACAGCACCAATACTTAGCCAACTATACTTCATTTCTTTGTAAACTGTGGCCACAGGACATGAGGAACGTGGGGTCTTTTTCTCCTATTTAATTGGCTCAGGGACTAGAGAAATGAGGTGTCTGTTGTTTGCATAAAATAAAACTGCTGGCACATCTTCTATACAAGGATAGGGAGAATTTTTAATTTGCCTTAAAAAAAATTGTGACAATTTCTCTTTTGGCTATTTCTGGTTGACCAAAAAGGAACCAGGAAGTGTAATTTGCCAATTTTAAAATGCATTTAAGGACAGTTCATCTTCTTACTGGCTATGAGAAATGGATTGGGATAACTTTACCTGTCAATAAGTGGGAAAGTTTTGTTGTTTTTTTCCCCAAATAGTCTAATGGATTGAAATGAGGTCATGTTCAGGCTCCTGCTGTCTTATATAAATGTTAAGAACTTCCTCCTATTTGCAGAGATACAGAAGGTGTAGTTCATTATGTTCTACCCGAGTCATTCCATAAGGAGTATTAATGAGGTTAAACTCTTTTTAAATTCATCTTCTAGCATCCATTAATTCCAAAATTTATAATGTATTCTTGCAGCATTTTCTATCCTAGAACAGCAGTGACATCAGACGAGAGTAAAAGGAAGACCAGCTTGCCAGGGGCCGCAGGGAAGGGAAGACAACCCTTAGATTTCATAGGACCCAATTCAAACCCCACAAAGCTGTTTCCTTGGCTGGGGAAGGGGGGAATGGTACAATGATCAGGCTAAGGAAAAATGACATTGAAACATTTAGAAATAAAATTTCTGCTGTTTCTGAGTCACTTTGAGGGGATCACTGTAAAAGATCCAATTGCTGTTTATTACTGAATTGAATGTCTTACAATTTTAACAGAAAACGCTGTATTACTCGACACCCTCCAAGGCTACCATGTCTGGCGGGCCACTGTCTTCTAATATTGTTAAGATTTTGCAGTTAGTCTAAAAACATAGTTTTTTTGCATATAATTCTGCTTCTGGGAAGAAACATATCTTCATTGGTGATTCATTATATACAGCACCAATACTTAGCCAACTATACTTCATTTCTTTGTAAACTGTGGCCACAGGACATGAGGAACGTGGGGTCTTTTTCTCCTATTTAATTGGCTCAGGGACTAGAGAAATGAGGTGTCTGTTGTTTGCATAAAATAAAACTGCTGGCACATCTTCTATACAAGGATAGGGAGAATTTTTAATTTCCCTTTAAAAAAAATTGTGACAATTTCTCTTTTGGCTATTTCTGGTTGACCAAAAAGGAACCAGGAAGTGTAATTTGCCAATTTTAAAATGCATTTAAGGACAGTTCATCTTCTTACTGGCTATGAGAAATGGATTGGGATAACTTTACCTGTCAATAAGTGGGAAAGTTTTGTTGTTTTTTTCCCCAAATAGTCTAATGGATTGAAATGAGGTCATGTTCAGGCTCCTGCTGTCTTATATAAATGTTAAGAACTTCCTCCTATTTGCAGAGATACAGAAGGTGTAGTTCATTATGTTCTACCCGAGTCATTCCATAAGGAGTATTAATGAGGTTAAACTCTTTTTAAATTCATCTTCTAGCATCCATTAATTCCAAAATTTATAATGTATTCTTGCAGCATTTTCTATCCTAGAACAGCAGTGACATCAGACGAGAGTAAAAGGAAGACCAGCTTGCCAGGGGCCGCAGGGAAGGGAAGACAACCCTTAGATTTCATAGGACCCAATTCAAACCCCACAAAGCTGTTTCCTTGGCTGGGGAAGGGGGGAATGGTACAATGATCAGGCTAAGGAAAAATGACATTGAAACATTTAGAAATAAAATTTCTGCTGTTTCTGAGTCACTTTGAGGGGATCACTGTAAAAGATCCAATTGCTGTTTATTACTGAATTGAATGTCTTACAATTTTAACAGAAAACGCTGTATTACTCGACACCCTCCCCAAGGCTACCATGTCTGGCGGGGCCACTGTCTTCTAATATTGTTACAGTTGCAGAGTCCTCCTCAGCAGTCACTTCAAGCAAGCTCAAGCAATACTTACTGATGTCAGACTTTATGCACAGCACTCTGCTAGCCTGCTGGGTGAAACCAAACCCTAGTCACTGAAGTACCAGGTAAAATTTGCTTAACAGATGGCAAAATAATTTAATCTGGTAAAGATATGGCTCAAATTTCTTCCTAACAATGCTATCATAGAAGTCAGTAGGAAAATATAAGTTTCAGCTGGGAAAAAAAAGGGTCTAAAAATTTTAAGTGAAAATGGCTGGAATTTCAACATATTTCCTTGGCACTCAGAAAAGGGAATATCACTTAAGGTCCTGTCTTTTAAAAAGAAAGGCTGAGAAGATTCTCAACAGTTTTTTTTTCTTTTTTTCTTCTCTTGTACCACGCAACTTGCAGGATCTTAGTTCCCCGACCAGGGAGTGAATCCAGGCCCTCAGCAAGGAAAGTGCAAAATTCCCGAAACAGTTTCAACTTCTTGATTCCTAGGATGTTTCACAAATACTAGACAAAAAGGTCCATCTCCATCCCCCTAAATAATCTGAGTTCCTGTCGTAAAAGGACTATTATCAATGCCTTATATATGAGAGAAAATGTGGCACAAACAACCTAAAAAATGGCTTAAAAGGTTTTCAGCACAACCATGGTTTGGCATGGATGCAAATACGAATACCTGAGAAAGCCAGATATTGCACATGTGGCAATATGAGGGTTTTCCATAGTCTGGTTGCAACCTACTTCCCCAGCCTCGTTTCCTGCCTGGCTAACCATACACTCCAGTTACCTAAGTTTTCAGTGACATCAGCGAGAGTAAAGGAAGACCAGCTTGCCAGGGGCAGGGAAGGGAAGACAACCCTTAGATTTCATAGGACCCAATTCAAACCCCACAAAGCTGTTTCCTTGGCTGGAAGGGGAATGGTACAATGATCAGGCTAAGGAAAAATGACATTGAAACATTTAGAAATAAAATTTCTGCTGTTTCTGAGTCACTTTGAGGGGATCACTGTAAAAGATCCAATTGCTGTTTATTACTGAATTGAATGTCTTACAATTTTAACAGAAAACGCTGTATTACTCGACACCCTCCCCAAGGCTACCATGTCTGGCGGGGCCACTGTCTTCTAATATTGTTACAGTTGCAGAGTCCTCCTCAGCAGTCACTTCAAGCAAGCTCAAGCAATACTTACTGATGTCAGACTTTATGCACAGCACTCTGCTAGCCTGCTGGGTGAAACCAAACCCTAGTCACTGAAGTACCAGGTAAAATTTGCTTAACAGATGGCAAAATAATTTAATCTGGTAAAGATATGGCTCAAATTTCTTCCTAACAATGCTATCATAGAAGTCAGTAGGAAAATATAAGTTTCAGCTGGGAAAAAAAAGGGTCTAAAAATTTTAAGTGAAAATGGCTGGAATTTCAACATATTTCCTTGGCACTCAGAAAAGGGAATATCACTTAAGGTCCTGTCTTTTAAAAAGAAAGGCTGAGAAGATTCTCAACAGTTTTTTTTTCTTTTTTTCTTCTCTTGTACCACGCAACTTGCAGGATCTTAGTTCCCCGACCAGGGAGTGAATCCAGGCCCTCAGCAAGGAAAGTGCAAAATTCCCGAAACAGTTTCAACTTCTTGATTCCTAGGATGTTTCACAAATACTAGACAAAAAGGTCCATCTCCATCCCCCTAAATAATCTGAGTTCCTGTCGTAAAAGGACTATTATCAATGCCTTATATATGAGAGAAAATGTGGCACAAACAACCTAAAAAATGGCTTAAAAGGTTTTCAGCACAACCATGGTTTGGCATGGATGCAAATACGAATACCTGAGAAAGCCAGATATTGCACATGTGGCAATATGAGGGTTTTCCATAGTCTGGTTGCAACCTACTTCCCCAGCCTCGTTTCCTGCCTGGCTAACCATACACTCCAGTTACCTAAGTTTTCATGCTTTTGTGCCTTTGCACATAACTGTTTCCACTGCCAAGAGTGCCGCTCTTCCTTTCACCAGCCCATCAGAAACCTCCTGCTCTCCAGGACCCAGCTTCAGTGTCACCGCAGGGTGGCCCTTCTGTACATCACTCTACTCTGTGTCCTACTGTACCCGGTGCTCATTGCTTCTCTGAGTATTTTTAGACCAGACTACCCCACTAGATTGACACTTACTAGAGTAAAAGCTTTCGATATGCTTCAGCACTTGCACAGTGACTGGCAGAGAGGTGAGTAATGACTTTGTTTTGAATAAAGAAATGCTAGATAGACTTTTGGTTTTTTAAATTTTGGCCTCTTTTTTATTGTCTTTTTATTTATTTATTTTCATTCATTTTTATTCTTTGGCCTGTGTGGGCCTCCCATTGCAGTGGCCTCTCTTGTTGCAGAGCACCGGCTCTGGGCACATGCGCTCCAGAGTGCTGGCTCGTAATTGGACACACTGGTCCAGCTGTTACGCCCCGTGCCAGGGATCGAACTGGTGCCCCCTGCACTGCACGGTGGATGCTCCACCCACTGGACCACCAGGAAAGCCCCTAAATAGACTTTCATTGGCTGAGGCTTAGGAACACTGAAAATGGTAACTCTTCAGAAAATTCCACTTGAAGAAATCCAGCATTCTGTTTGAAAGTTCTTATTTTTCTGGTAGAAATCTATGTATTAAATACCATAATAATTATGTGTTGTATATCATTAGTAGTACTTTACATGCACTACTGTTGAGTATTAAATCACAGCATGCCTATATGATAAGTATGATTATCATTATTATAACAAGGAATTTGCCTAAGGATACATACCTAGTGAGTAAAACAAAACCCCAGTCTTTCTAACTTAAAGTTCTGTGTTCTCTGGGCTTCCCTGGTGGTCCAGTGGGTAAGGACACTGCCTTGCAGTACAAGGGGCGATGGTTCGATCCCTGGCCTGGGAAGATTCCATGTGCCGCAGAGCGGCTGGACCGATATGTCCAATTACTGAGCCGGAGCTCTGGAGCGCATGCGCCCAGAGCTGGTGCTCTACGACAACAGAGGCTGCCGCGATGGGAGGCCCACGTGGGACGAAGAACAAAGATGGATGAAAATGGACAAATGAAAGACCAATAGAAGTGGCCTGCCTGCTCCTCCCCCCCCCCCCCCCACCCTCCTCAAATAAATAAATAAATCTTTAAAAAAAAAAAAAATCCTGTGTTCTCCCATAAATGGCCCAGAACTGCCAAAGCAGTCCTGAGGATAAAGGACAAAGCATAATCCTCCCAGATTTCAAATAATACTACAAAGCTATAATAATCAAAACAGCATGGTATTGGTACAGAAACAGACATATGGATCAACATGGGATTTAAAGGCACTTAGTGACTGGCAGAGAGGTGAGTAATGACTTTGTTTTGAATAAAGAAATGCTAGATAGACTTTTGGTTTTTTAAATTTTGGCCTCTTTTTTATTGTCTTTTTATTTATTTATTTTCATTCATTTTTATTCTTTGGCCTGTGTGGGCCTCCCATTGCAGTGGCCTCTCTTGTTGCAGAGCACCGGCTCTGGGGACATGCGCTCCAGAGTGCTGGCTCGTAATTGGACACACTGGTCCAGCTGTTACGCCCCGTGCCAGGGATCGAACTGGTGCCCCCTGCACTGCACGGTGGATGCTCCACCCACTGGACCACCAGGAAAGCCCCTAAATAGACTTTCATTGGCTGAGGCTTAGGAACACTGAAAATGGTAACTCTTCAGAAAATTCCACTTGAAGAAATCCAGCATTCTGTTTGAAAGTTCTTATTTTTCTGGTAGAAATCTATGTATTAAATACCATAATAATTATGTGTTGTATATCATTAGTAGTACTTTACATGCACTACTGTTGAGTATTAAATCACAGCATGCCTATATGATAAGTATGATTATCATTATTATAACAAGGAATTTGCCTAAGGATACATACCTAGTGAGTAAAACAAAACCCCAGTCTTTCTAACTTAAAGTTCTGTGTTCTCTGGGCTTCCCTGGTGGTCCAGTGGGTAAGGACACTGCCTTGCAGTACAAGGGGCGATGGTTCGATCCCTGGCCTGGGAAGATTCCATGTGCCGCAGAGCGGCTGGACCGATATGTCCAATTACCGAGCCAGAGCTCTGGAGCGCATGCGCCCAGAGCTGGTGCTCTACGACAACAGAGGCTGCCGCGATGGGAGGCCCACGTGGGACGAAGAACAAAGATGGATGAAAATGGACAAATGAAAGACCAATAGAAGTGGCCTGCCTGCTCCCCTCCCTCCCCACCCCACCCTCCTCAAATAAATAAATAAATCTTTAAAAAAAAAAAAAATCCTGTGTTCTCCCATAAATGGCCCAGAACTGCCAAAGCAGTCCTGAGGATAAAGGACAAAGCATAATCCTCCCAGATTTCAAATAATACTACAAAGCTATAATAATCAAAACAGCATGGTATTGGTACAGAAACAGACATATGGATCAACAGGTCAGAACAGAGAGTCATGTACCCACAGTCAATTAATCTTCCTCAAAGAAGCCAAAAATATACAATGGAGAAAAGACAGTCTCTTTTGCATGCGGTGCTGGGAAAATGAGATAACTGCATGTAAATCAATGAAGTTAGAACATACCCTCATATCACACACAAAAATAAATTCGAATGGCTCAAGGACTTAAAATATAACACATGGCACCATAAAAGTCTTAGATGAGAACATAGGCAAAATATTTTCTGATATAAACTGTACCAATGTTTTCTTAGATCAGTCTCCCAAGGCAATACAAATAAAAGCAAAAGTAAAAAAGACCTAATCAAACTTAAAAGCTTTCTGCATAACAAAAGAAACATAAACAAAATAAAAAGACAGCCTATAGACTGTAGGAAACGATTACAAATTATGTAACTGACAGAGGCTTAATTTCCAAAATATATAACAGTTCAGTAACAACAATAACAAAAAAATCAATAAAAAATTGGGCAGAAGACCTAAATAGACACTTCTCCAAAGAAAACATACAGATGGCTAACAAGCACATGAAAAGATGCTCATCATCACTAATAATTAGAGAAATCAAAACACAGTGAGGTAATATCTCACAGCAGTCAGAATGTCCATCATGTCCATCATAATGACAAATGGATAAAGATGTGGTGTATACCATACACAAAGATAAACCCAAAATGGATTAAAACCTAAATGTAAGATCAGAAACCATAAAACTCCTAGAGGAGAATATAGGCAAAACATTCAAGGACATAAATCAAAGCAAGATCTTCTATGACGTGCCCTCTAGAATATCGGAAATAAAAACAAAACCTAATGGAGACCTAATGAAACTTAAAAGCTTTTGCACAGCAAAAGAAACTACAAAGTAAACAGACAGCCCACAGAATGGGAGAAGATCATAGCAAATGAAACAACTAAGAATTAATTTCCAAAATATACAAACAACTTAGACAACTCAATACTGAAAAAACAAACAACAAAATCAAAAAATGGGAAAACGACCTAAAGAGACATTTCTCCAAAGAAGACATACAGATGGCCAAAAAACACACGAAAAGATGCTCAAAGTCACTTATTATTAGAGAAATACAAATCAAAACTACAACGAGATATCACCTCACACCAGTCAGAATGGCCACCATTAAAATAACTACAGATAATAAATCCTGGAGAGGGTGTGGGGAAAAGGGGACACTCCTGCATTGTTGGTGGGAATGTAAATTGATACAACCACTATGGAGGACAGTTTGGAGATACCTTAAAAAACTAAAACTAGAAGTACCATATGACTCAGCAATTCTACTATTAGGCATATGTCCTGATGAAATCAAAACTGAAAGAGACACCTATACCCCAACGTTCATTGCAGCACTCTACAATAGCTAGAACATAGAAGCAGCCTAGATGTCCATCCACAAATGAATGGATAAAGAAACCATGGTTCATGTACACAATGGAATACTTCTCAGTCACAAAAAGAAATGCAGAAGAATCACTCCTAATGAGGTGGATGAATCTAGAACCTATTATACAAAGTGAAGTCAAAAAGAAAAGGACAAATACAGTATACTAATGCATACATGTGTAATCTAGTAAGATGGTACCAATCAATGCACACACAGAACAGCAATGGAGAAACAGACTTAGAGAACAGACCTATGGCCACTGTGGGGAGGGAAGATCGGATGAGAGGTATGGAAAGAGCAACAAGGAAACCTACACTATCATATGTAATAAGGATTACCACTGTGATTAACCTGTAAGACTCGGGGAACCTACATGGGGACTAAACATCAACCTGGAGGGGTGGGAAGGGAGAAAAGGGAGGGAGGGCTCAAGGGAGAGGGGTCAGGGATATACCTATGACTGTCTGGGGAGAATGCATACCTGTAAACAAGAAAACTCTGTAAAAACATATAAACATAACTTTGCTGTATACCTGAAGCTAATGCAACATTGTAAAACAAATATACTACAATAAAAAAAAAAGTTATTTACCCACTATCAAAAAAAAAAGATGTGGTGTGTGTGTGTGTGTGTGTGTACATATATATATATATACATATACACACACAGAACACTACTCAGTCACAAAAAGAATGAAACAAAGCCATTTGCAGCAACATGGATGGACCTAGAGATTACTAAGTAAAGTAAGTACTTCACATATTAAGTGAAGTAAGTCAAGAAGGGAAAGACAAATATCCTGTATCATTTATCCATAGAATCTGAAATATGACACAAATGAACTTATCTATGAAACAGAAACATACTCACAGCCAGAAAATAAACTTATGGCTACCAAAGGAGGAGTTGGGGTAAAGAAGGGGTGGATTAAGAGTCTGGGACTAGCAGATGCAAACTAATATGTACAGAGAATGGATAAACAATCGGGTTCAGTTGTATAGCACAGGGAACTGTATCCAGTATCCTGTGAAAGACCATTATGGAAAAGAAAAGGAAAAGAGTGGGCTTCCTTGGTGATCCAGTGGATAAAGAATTTGCCTGCAGTGCAAGGGGTGCTGGTTCAATCCCTGGCCTGGGAAGATCCCACATGTCGCAGAGCAGCTGGACCAGTGTGTCCGATTACAAGCCAGTGCTCTGGATTGCATGTGCCCAGAGCCAGTGCTCTAAGACAAGGGAGGCCACTGCAATGGTAGGCGCACGCAAGCCAAAGAACAAAGATGGATGAAAATAACTAAATGAAAGGCCAATAAAAGTGGCCAAAATCAAAAAAAAAAAAAGAACAGGACACAGAATATATGTAAAGGCATAAGTGAATCACTGTGCTGTACAGCAGAAATTAATACAATGTTGTAGATCAACTATACTTCAATAAAATAACTTTAAAAAATATTTGTCTTCTTAATCACTATAGTATCAGAAACAAACAGAGAGACAGAAAGTAACCTAAAATGTACAAACTATTCGACCTTTAGGGCAAACCATTTATTTAAATTTTTTTTTTATGCTCCCAACCTTTATCTTTGTATGTTTATTCCTTTTTAATTATTGTAGCAATAGAATTTTTCTTCTATTGCTTATTATTATTTAATTCACATTTTCCTTCAAATTTATGTAGGTCGTATCTGTTCCTTTATCACTATGTTCCACGTGATAACAACTTGCTAAAAAGTTATCATGGGCTTCCTTGGTGGTCCAATGGGTAAAGAGTCCGCCTTGCACTGCAAGAAGCACAGGTTCGATTCCTGGTCCAGGAATATCCCATGTGCTGCAGAGCGGCTGGACTGGTGGGTCCAATTACGAGCCAGCAGTCTGAAGTGCATGCGCTCAGAGCTAGTGCTCTGCAACAAGAGAGGCCACTGCAATGGGAGGCCCACACATGCCAAAGAATAAAGATGGATGAAAATAAATAAATGAAAAATAAATAAAATAAATCTTTAAAATATAGTTATCATGGTTAAACGTAAAGAAATTGAAAAAAACTCACTAAATTCCCTCCCCTCCAAGTACTAACCAGGCCTGACCCTGCTTAGCTTCTGAGATCAGAAGAGATCGGCACATTCAGAGTGGTATGGCCACAGACTCACTGAATTTCCCATCCAAAGTCACTATCTTGGTCAGACACATGACCTCTGATACTAGAAGTGAAAAAGACATTCTCTTTGGCTAATCCACCCAATTCAGCAGAACACAACAAAGATGAAAATCAGATTTAAGTTTCTCTGCAATTGTGAAATGCTGAAGAAAGTTTTACTCTTGGAGATAAAAAATAGGATAAGCAAATTTTGTCTAAGCAGTGAGAATTGTTTTCAGTTTTCTCATTTCATAAGGAAGAAGGAAGTAATTTTCTCATCATATAAATTGATAAAAAGTAGATGAACAATGATTCCTTTGCATTTTCAGGCTGTAATACCCTTATGGTATTTCATTACTAGAAATGGAGAAATTGAGGCACCAAAATATAAGCTGACTGCCAAACAAGGTACTGAGATAAATTATGTGCATATTACATATATATGTATGTATGTATACAGGATTCCCTTGTAGCTCATCTAATAAAGAATCTACCTGCAATGCCTGGTTTGATTCCTGGGTCAGGAAGATTCCCTGGAGAAGGGATAGGCTAACCCACTTCAGTATTCTTGAACTTCCCTGGAGGCTCAGATGGTAAAGAATCTGCCTGCAATGTGGGAGAGTATATGTTTATAAATAAAGTCCTAGATAACCAGTCTTCTCCTAGAACTTGGTTATCATGGAGGTGATTTTGTTCTTTGAAGTGAGTCTATTCATTCATGTAGTTATACAAAGCAGTTACTTTTCAAAGATTTACTTCTAGGGTGAAAATTATTTTCCTATCAAAAGCCACTGAGCCTTAGAGGGAACAAAGGCTCCACGTTACAAATTATTTAGAATCATACAGCAATGCAATTTTAAGAATTAAAGGTGGACAGGTAGGAAGCATACTTTAGCATGAGAAGAAAAAAATGAACAGAAAAATTTCTGGCAAACTAAAGAACAGAAAGTGAGGAACCTGAGGAAGATACAGAAAGGAGTTCAAGAGGGGAAACAGGAGATTAAGAGAGCCTGAGAGACATAAGAAGAGATGAATAAAGAAACAGGAAGAAAACTAGTCAAATATAATAGACTTCTGTTTTATTTATCTATGCATCTCAATTCTTAGCATATGACTTAGCACAAAGCAGACAATAAATGTTTGCCTAGCAAAAATAAAAAAAGAGAAAGAAGAGAAAGTTTGACAAAAAGATTCTATGTCTACTCTCTGTTTTTTCATGAGTTCACTGCGTGTGTTATCATGACCATCTTACTAGATCCCATATATATGAGTTAGTATACTATACTTGTCTTTCTCTTTTTGACTTACTTCACTTTTTATGATAGGTTCTAGAGCCAGCCACCTCATTAGGACTGAGTCTTCTGCATTTCTTTTAATAGCTGAGTAGTATTCCATTGTATATATGTACCAGAGCTTCTGTATCCATTCATTTGTCGATGGACATCTAGGTTGCTTCCATGTTCTGGCTATTGTATAGAGAGCTGCAATGAACATTGGGGTACAGGTGCCTCTTTCATTTATGATTTCATCAGGATATAGGCCTAATAGTGGGATTGCTGGGTCATAGGGTGCTTCTATTTTTAGTTTTTTAAGGAATCTAAGATGGTCATGATAACACATGCAGTGAACTCATGAAAAAACAGAGAATAGACATAAAGACATTGTGGAGACCGAACAGTAGGAGGGAGTAACATGGAAACCTATACTGTCATGTGTAGAAAAGATAGCTATTGCCATTGTGCTAGGGGAATAGGAGTACCTACAACCACTTGGAGCGATGGTCTGGAGGGATGGGAGGGGGGGAACTGGGTGGGGGGAGGGTCAAGGGATATGCATATGAATGATCTGGGAACATATATGTACAAAAATAAATAAATAAATAAATAAAAAAAAAAGATTCTATGGTTCATATGGGTATGGATTCAAAATAAATAACTTAAAGTCATTTCTTCTGGAGGTTAGCCAAGCTAATTAACTCCTTTTTAAAAAAACAAAATTGTTTGAACTAGAAGATTTTCAGGTGCTTTTCCTTATTTTCTGGTGACCAAATATAAGTAACTGACATCATGGAAAGGTTCTTAAATGTTGCTTAAATCAAGTCACTGGCCAGCATATAAAGTTTATGTATTTTTGTACTACAAAGGCAAAATGATCCCCTTATTGTTCACGTGATATGAACTATCATTTAAAGAAATATCTGGATGGGTCTCAATCTCTCAGAAAAGCAATATTAGGAAAGTACTTATGAACATTTCTGCTCCAATTTTAATACGAGGTGTAATTTACTGAAATGAACAATCTCTTATTCTATAGATTTCTGTATAATATAAATGATACCAAATGATACTGGACACTACCCTACACAAGGATACAGAAGGATACTTACAAGTAGGAAAAGTTGATTCCCCCCCCCCCCCACCACCTTTTTAAAGTAGTAAGATTCTCTTCATGAGATCAGTTTTTTTTTTTTTTAATGAGGAAAATTTTAACTAGGAGAACCAGCAGTTTTCTCCATTTTTATAGTAATGAGGAAACTGTCTCCCCAACTATAGAAAGTAAAACAAGATACAAACACTAAAATAAAATGTAGCTTCATGAAATGAAGGATGAAGTGAAGAAACTTGCTGTGTAACAAATTTAAATTACACAGTGGTAATTAAAGGTAATAAAAGACTAATGGGAAGTGGCACCGTGAAGCTAGGGCAGGTTAATAGCATTTGAGATTACTCTAAACGAACAAAGATGAAACAGGTCTTCCTGTTTCCTGAACTTCCTTCCACTTCAAATTTGAACCTATGTGACTCTGTCTGTATTTTATTTACACAGACAAAAGTACACACCATGTATCATCAAAATTCAGCATATTTCAGAGTCATAAGACTAGGAAAAGCAATGTTCCCTGCAGTCTGGGTTTTGATGACTGGCAAAATACTAGCAAGCTTGCATTGCAGTTTCTGAGCCACTCCCAGTCTGTAGTTAAATATAGAATTTAGTTTCTGGAACTATTGGTCCTCCTAACCTTTACAGTCCAAGTCTTCACTGAAAAAATTAAAACTAAAAAGGAGAAAGGAAAGAGACTGAAACCAAAATCCAAGTACTAATAAACTGTCCTGGGAAGCATTCCAAGACCATAATTAACTAAAAAATTTTTAACTAAACATCCTTTTTTTGGAAAAAGGTTTCTTAAATGTTGCTTAAATCAAGTCACTGGCCAGCATATAAAGTTTATGTATTTTTGTACTACAAAGGCAAAATGATCCCCTTATTGTTCACGTGATATGAACTATCATTTAAAGAAATATCTGGATGGGTCTCAATCTCTCAGAAAAGCAATATTAGGAAAGTACTTATGAACATTTCTGCTCCAATTTTAATACGAGGTGTAATTTACTGAAATGAACAATCTCTTATTCTATAGATTTCTGTATAATATAAATGATACCAAATGATACTGGACACTACCCTACACAAGGATACAGAAGGATACTTACAAGTAGGAAAAGTTGATTCCCCCACCCACCTTTTTAAAGTAGTAAGATTCTCTTCATGAGATCAGTTTTTTTTTTTTTTAATGAGGAAAATTTTAACTAGGAGAACCAGCAGTTTTCTCCATTTTTATAGTAATGAGGAAACTGTCTCCCCAACTATAGAAAGTAAAACAAGATACAAACACTAAAATAAAATGTAGCTTCATGAAATGAAGGATGAAGTGAAGAAACTTGCTGTGTAACAAATTTAAATTACACAGTGGTAATTAAAGGTAATAAAAGACTAATGGGAAGTGGCACCGTGAAGCTAGGGCAGGTTAATAGCATTTGAGATTACTCTAAACGAACAAAGATGAAACAGGTCTTCCTGTTTCCTGAACTTCCTTCCACTTCAAATTTGAACCTATGTGACTCTGTCTGTATTTTATTTACACAGACAAAAGTACACACCATGTATCATCAAAATTCAGCATATTTCAGAGTCATAAGACTAGGAAAAGCAATGTTCCCTGCAGTCTGGGTTTTGATGACTGGCAAAATACTAGCAAGCTTGCATTGCAGTTTCTGAGCCACTCCCAGTCTGTAGTTAAATATAGAATTTAGTTTCTGGAACTATTGGTCCTCCTAACCTTTACAGTCCAAGTCTTCACTGAAAAAATTAAAACTAAAAAGGAGAAAGGAAAGAGACTGAAACCAAAATCCAAGTACTAATAAACTGTCCTGGGAAGCATTCCAAGATGCTGTAAATACCAAGAGAATTAAATTACAGAAACCTCAAGCAACATTCTAGAAACACACTTTACATATTTGTCTCTTCTATACTAATCCTCCTAGGATGTAAAACAGACTTACATAAAATGCATTTGTGTACCAGACCCAGGTCTCTGCTTCAGATTACACATTCAGAGTGTATGACATGTCAGGTTAGCAGTGACAGCAAATTCAGAGCTAGGACTTAATTTTGGTATGTTATAGTATTGTGGCTGTGAAGTTATTTTTGTTCATGAAGATGAACTTTTATCCTGAGAAATTATTTTCATAATAAATTTTGGGGGAAGAGACACTTTTTTTTTTATAGATTTATTTATTTATTTATTTTGGGGGTGGGGTGGGGAGGGAGGGGGCGGGTGGGCCACTTCTATTGGTCTTTCATTTATCTATTTTCATCCATCTTTGCTCTTTGGCCCATGTGGGCCTCCCATCGCGGTGGCCTCTGTTGTCACAGGGCACTGGCTCTGGGCGCATGCGCTCCAGAGCTCCGGCTCGGTAATTGGACACATTGGTCCAGCCGTTCCGCGGCACGTGGGATCTTTCCAGGCCAGGGATGGAACCGGCGCCCCTTGCACTGCAAGGCGGTGTCCCTACCCACTGGACCACCAGGGAAGCCTGGAAGAGACACTCTTAAACTGAAATTTTAAATACTGATTCCTTGCCTGTCAGGGAGAATAATCTGGGTTAATTTTTCATGGTTGTTTTAGCACTAGACAAAAGGTTTTTACTTCCTTCCACTTCAAATTTGAACCTATGTGACTCTGTCTGTATTTTATTTACACAGACAAAAGTACACACCATGTATCATCAAAATTCAGCATATTTCAGAGTCATAAGACTAGGAAAAGCAATGTTCCCTGCAGTCTGGGTTTTGATGACTGGCAAAATACTAGCAAGCTTGCATTGCAGTTTCTGAGCCACTCCCAGTCTGTAGTTAAATATAGAATTTAGTTTCTGGAACTATTGGTCCTCCTAACCTTTACAGTCCAAGTCTTCACTGAAAAAATTAAAACTAAAAAGGAGAAAGGAAAGAGACTGAAACCAAAATCCAAGTACTAATAAACTGTCCTGGGAAGCATTCCAAGATGCTGTAAATACCAAGAGAATTAAATTACAGAAACCTCAAGCAACATTCTAGAAACACACTTTACATATTTGTCTCTTCTATACTAATCCTCCTAGGATGTAAAACAGACTTACATAAAATGCATTTGTGTACCAGACCCAGGTCTCTGCTTCAGATTACACATTCAGAGTGTATGACATGTCAGGTTAGCAGTGACAGCAAATTCAGAGCTAGGACTTAATTTTGGTATGTTATAGTATTGTGGCTGTGAAGTTATTTTTGTTCATGAAGATGAACTTTTATCCTGAGAAATTATTTTCATAATAAATTTTGGGGGAAGAGACACTTTTTTTTTTATAGATTTATTTATTTATTTATTTTGGGGGTGGGGTGGGAGGGAGGGGCGGTGGGCCACTTCTATTGGTCTTTCATTTATCTATTTTCATCCATCTTTGCTCTTTGGCCCATGTGGGCCTCCCATCGCGGTGGCCTCTGTTGTCACAGGGCACTGGCTCTGGGCGCATGCGCTCCAGAGCTCCGGCTCGGTAATTGGACACATTGGTCCAGCCGTTCCGCGGCACGTGGGATCTTTCCAGGCCAGGGATGGAACCGGCGCCCCTTGCACTGCAAGGCGGTGTCCCTACCCACTGGACCACCAGGGAAGCCTGGAAGAGACACTCTTAAACTGAAATTTTAAATACTGATTCCTTGCCTGTCAGGGAGAATAATCTGGGTTAATTTTTCATGGTTGTTTTGGAGATTGACAAACATTAAAACAACAACTAAAAATGTTTTCCTTATAAATTCACAGGGTTCTGGGCTTTAGTAATGATTCTGTCTTATAGTAGCTCACTGAAGATGAACATGAAAAGAATTTTAGAGGAACAAAATACAAATCATACCTACACTGTTTCCATAAAACACACACACACATACACATGAAAGAGTCTTAATTACAAACACACACAGAGACTGACTTTAACTTCATTTTCCTGGACACACCCAGGTACAAAGTACAGACCACAGTATTCACTACTCTGATGAAAAATAACAGCAGGAAGTAACCTACATACATCATCTGGCTCCACAGTGGGCACTACTGCTTCTGCATGTCACACGCTGTTCTTACTTATTCTTGTGTCTAGTCAAAGCTTTCTTCAAGTTGCTGCTGCTCTTTCTTGGTTAACTGGGTTGAAAAACCTATATAAGGACACTCAAAGACTCCTTCGCCTTCCTCCATTTGGATCAGAATAGGCACAGTAGACAGGTCTCCTTCTTTTGTGTTTCAGTCAAATATCCAAACACTCTCTAGACTTATCTGTTTTCAAAGCTGGCAGAATCTCCAGTACGAATGGCAGAAAGGTTAAAAGGGAAAGCATGCATCACATGCTCTGCTTTTAGGTCATGAGGCCTCCACAGCTTCTGTCCGTAAGACTCTTCAGGTCTACCTGGTCCATCATCCTCTACTTCTTCACCCTCAAACACACCCATCCTCTCCATCCCTAGCACTCTGCCTCATATTTTTGCTGAAAGGATGAACAAAGGGACAGTTAGGTTTGCTGAGTAAAAATCACATTTGAGTCTTACATTATGTTATCTGTACCTGCAGGGATTTCAGATAAATGATACAGATGATGCTCTTTCCCCTTGTGAATATGTAAACCACTTGAGTGAAGCCTGGCTCAGTGCTAGCACACAACAGATGCTCTATAAATACATGATTGACTGAATAAATATTAGTCATTATCTAATTCTATTCTATCTATTAACATCTAGTCAAGTCCTCTTTAAATAATAAGAACTATCTTTATTATTGAAGAAAATTTCAAAACTACACAAATATAATATTCCTATGAACTCCCATGTACCTATTACCCAGCTTCAACAATTATCAATCATTTTTCCATTTTTGTTTTATTTTTCCCTCTTTGCAATCTCCATAATGCTCCTGAGCAAATGGAAGGCTGCATCACACGTTAATCTAGTGGCATCAGACTTCAGAGTTAATAAAGTCATATATTAAGAACAAACAGTGTACACCCAAATAAAAATATACTTTTCTCAGTTAAGAAGGATAACTCAAATCAACAGGGAAGAAGAGCTATGACAAATCTAGACAGTGTATTAAAAAGCAGAGACATCACTTTGCCAACAAAGGTCCATATAGGCAAAGCTATGATTTTTCCAGTAGTTAGTTATGTACAGATGTGAGAGTTGGACCATAAAGAAGGCTGAGCACTGAAGAATTGATGTTTTTTGAACTGTGGTGTTGGGAGAGTCCCTTGGACTTCAAGGAAATCAAAGCAGTCAATTCTAAAGGAAATCAACCCTGAACATTCATTAGATTTGCTGAAACTGAAGCTCCAAAATTTGGCCACCTGATGTGAAGAGAGAACTCACTGGAAAAGACCCTGATGCTGAGAAAAATAGAAGGCAGACGGAGAAGGGGACAACAGAAGACAAGATGGTCGGATGGCATTATCGACTCAACAGACATGAGTCAGAGCAAGTTCCAGGAAATGGTGAAGGACAAGGAAGCCTGTGCTACAGTCTATGGGGTCACAAAGAGTCGGACACAACTGAGTGACTGAACTAACTAAATCTATGGGGAGCACTGTCTAAAGATCTACATGTGGCCAGGCCACTTATTAGCTTTGTGGCCCTGAGAAATATTCAATCTCTTAGAGCTTTGGTTGCCTCATTAGAAAAAGAAGAAACCAGGACTGTTATGAGGCTTAAATGTGAAGGATAAGTATATGTCAAACTCTTAAGACTGTTCTAAATAACTTTTATTTTTATGTATTTATTTTTTTAAACATTTACTTATTTATTTATTTTGGGGGGGGCGGGTTGGGGAGGGAGGGGTGGGCGGGCCACTTCTATTGGTCTTTCATTTGTCTATTTTCATCCGTCTTTGTTCTTTGGCTCTTGTGGGCCTCCCATCGTGGCGGCCTGTTGTCGCAGAGCACCGGCTCTGGGCGCATGCACTTCAGAGCTCCGGCTCGGTAGTTGGACACATCTGTCCAGCTGCTCCGCGGCACATGAGATCTTCCCAGGCCAGGGATCGAACCGGCGCCCCTTGCACTGCAAGGCGGTGTTCTTACCCGCTGGACCACCAGGGAAACCCAACTTTTATTTTCTTCACCAGCTATATTGAGATAAAATTCATATACCCTCCAATTTACACACTTAAATTGTACAATTCAATAACTTTTAGCATATTCAGAGCTGTGTGAGCCACTGTCACTATCAATTTCAGAAATTTCCATCACCCCAAAAAGAAGCCCAACCCTCCTTTCTTAGCTTTTACCCTCCCTCTCAATATCCCTAACCTTCCCTGCCCTGAGAAACCACGTATCTACTTTCTGTCCATATATATTTACTTATTCTGGGTATTTCATATAAACAGATTCATACCACACTGTCTTTCATGACAATGTTTCTCAAACTAGGTATTTTAAAAGTCAAATATGTAGTACAGACAATGCAATGAGGTCAGAGAAGGTGAAAAAGATCAAAAAAGAGTGATCTATCTATATATCTATATCAATACCTAAATATAGATAAATCTACTGTAAAGCAGGCACTACTAAGATATGTGCACAGAACTATTAGTGAAGTGCTTTGGGGATAGTAAGGGGCAGGAAAATAGTACGTGTGTGTTACATGTGAACAGGTGGGTAGTGAGTGAAATTCTCCTCTGAGTCCTTCACTTTCCTCATTTAAATAGGAAGAAAGATCATTGTAAGACAGTTAGAGAACTAAGTGTGAAATAACTGTTTAGGAGAGAGGCAAAGAAAACCAGGAAGGTACAGTATGATGTCTGACAGAATTAAGGACCCACTTCAGGTTCATGGTCATGAATTTCAAATGATATTAGTCAGAAGGGTTTTAAGTTTTTCTGCAGCCATATTTAGCCGTAAAACTGCAGACACAGTATAAGCAAAAACGAAGAAACAGAAGAGATGAATGTAAACAGGGTATATTCCTACTCATGGCTTTCCCTGTAACCTACTCCACTGATGGCTCATAGATCTGTCTCCAGTGCACTGAGATCTCCCACTACGGGAACCTGGAGGTGATTTCACAGACAAAGCTCTAAGTGGAAGGAATTTTAAGTAGAAAGAGAACATCTGTTCAACACCGGTTATGAGAAAGATATTCTACTGTGTGCTTTACATGTCTTATCTCACTTGACTCTCATAACTCTTCTCATAGGAACCAAATTCATTTTACAGAAAACTGACATTTCCAAAGATTAACATGAGGTGAAACTGGGACTAAACCATACGTCTATATGCCTCTTTTACTCTACCATAGTACTTAATTCTTTCTATAAATATGGCAGATGGAGTTTAAGAGATATTAAATGATTTGACCAAAGTCAAACTATTTTCTAATGGTACAGACGACATCTCCGAGATGAATACTCTGAGTATCTCCACTGCTGAATTCTTTTATACTTCCTGCTCTGTCGTGTCTGTGTTCAATCTGTAACTAAGCTAGTTTTTTTTTTTCTGCAATTATTTTTCTGATGTCTATTGTCTTCAACCCACGTTCTTTGCCTTTGCTTTAATGCTATTAATTTGGGCCCTCATCACTGATGCATAGATTACCCTAACAACCTCCAAATATCCCTCCTCAATCCATTTACATATGAACTAATCACTTTTTTCTGAGGCACTTATATACTTATCTTCACAACTATGTAATGTGGATATATAAATTATAAATAATAAAAAATATATGAAGATTAAGGGGATAGTCGTGTGTGTTACATGTGAACAGGTGGGTAGTGAGTGAAATTCTCCTCTGAGTCCTTCACTTTCCTCATTTAAATAGGAAGAAAGATCATTGTAAGACAGTTAGAGAACTAAGTGTGAAATAACTGTTTAGGAGAGAGGCAAAGAAAACCAGGAAGGTACAGTATGATGTCTGACAGAATTAAGGACCCACTTCAGGTTCATGGTCATGAATTTCAAATGATATTAGTCAGAAGGGTTTTAAGTTTTTCTGCAGCCATATTTAGCCGTAAAACTGCAGACACAGTATAAGCAAAAACGAAGAAACAGAAGAGATGAATGTAAACAGGGTATATTCCTACTCATGGCTTTCCCTGTAACCTACTCCACTGATGGCTCATAGATCTGTCTCCAGTGCACTGAGATCTCCCACTACGGGAACCTGGAGGTGATTTCACAGACAAAGCTCTAAGTGGAAGGAATTTTAAGTAGAAAGAGAACATCTGTTCAACACCGGTTATGAGAAAGATATTCTACTGTGTGCTTTACATGTCTTATCTCACTTGACTCTCATAACTCTTCTCATAGGAACCAAATTCATTTTACAGAAAACTGACATTTCCAAAGATTAACATGAGGTGAAACTGGGACTAAACCATACGTCTATATGCCTCTTTTACTCTACCATAGTACTTAATTCTTTCTATAAATATGGCAGATGGAGTTTAAGAGATATTAAATGATTTGACCAAAGTCAAACTATTTTCTAATGGTACAGACGACATCTCCGAGATGAATACTCTGAGTATCTCCACTGCTGAATTCTTTTATACTTCCTGCTCTGTCGTGTCTGTGTTCAATCTGTAACTAAGCTAGTTTTTTTTTTTCTGCAATTATTTTTCTGATGTCTATTGTCTTCAACCCACGTTCTTTGCCTTTGCTTTAATGCTATTAATTTGGGCCCTCATCACTGATGCATAGATTACCCTAACAACCTCCAAATATCCCTCCTCAATCCATTTACATATGAACTAATCACTTTTTTCTGAGGCACTTATATACTTATCTTCACAACTATGTAATGTGGATATATAAATTATAAATAATAAAATGTTCACAGTACATAACTATGAAGATTAAATAAACTCAGTTATTATACAGAATAATTATCAATAAGATCAATAATTATACACTATAAAAATCCTACTGAAATGTAAGTTATTATTATCAAGATTTTTGAAGGCAGTTACTACAACTTAGATTTATTTGGCCTGGCTCTAGGCATCTGGTATAAGTTCAAATACATACTTAGCTGACTGAATTCTTGCCCATCTCCCATACTCCTACTAACATTATCTAACAGACAATCTGATCAAGTACAATTTCCTTTATGATAAAGCCTGAACACCAAAGTTATAATTAAGCATGGTCTTATTTAATTATAGAGTACATAGTATGATTAAGTCCTAACTAAACAGGGATACTCCTGGTGAAAAAACCCTACATTTGGCCACAGAGAATCTCCTAACGTCATACTATCCTATCTATGATTCTCTAACTTGTGAACTCATATTCCTCATCCACCAAAATGTAGTCAAAATGTCACCACTTTGATAAGGTCTTCCTGACACTCTTCTGTTTGCTTGAGTCTCATGATCTCATAAGTTTAATCATGCATTTTCATGATAGCATTCATTCCTCAATTCTCTAACTGCTTAAATGATCATACCTTCCACCCCAAGTTTATGAGAAAATATATTTCTAGGCAACTATGGAGATAATGTGAAGGGGCTTCCCAGCTAAGACTCTATGATCCCAAAGTAGGGTACCAGATTCAATCCCTGGTCAGGGAAGCAGATTCCACATGCCACAACTAAGACCCAGTGCAGCCAAACAAAGACAAATACTTTGGTCTCTTTGAGAAATAGAAAGCATGAAAACTGTATGTGTGTGTGCATAAGGAACAGTTAAAATTAAGCAAATCAAATGACCAAATGGAATGTATAAGAATAACATGCTTAGCCGCTGGATTTTGCTCTGCGATGGCCCACACTCTGTCTGTGGAGTGTGCTTTCTCTGAATCTGAATAAACCCATTTCTTACCTATCAAAAAAAAACAAAAAAAGAAAAACATGCTTAATGAAAAGGTAAATGAATGAATGAGCACTCATTAGAGAGAAAAGACCCACCATTATAAATGATGAATTACTAAATCTTATACTTTGAAAAGCAGGGCCAGATGCGGACAAGGATGCAGAAGCATGATAATTTGAAATAGTTATCTGTTTCTGTCATGGTCATATAGAAACTTTTCTGAAATATTTCAATGGATTTAATGTTTGGTCCTTAATTTATATTTGTACACTTTTTAAGATTTTGAGTAAAGAGAAAAATAGAAACAAATCATTATGGGTTAAATATTACCATTATTTTGTTACTGAAGATGATATACCAGTTGGTCTGTATTAGAGCTGTCCAAAAAATTTTATGTGATGACAGAAATGTTACTTATCTGTGTTGTCTAAAACTATAGTCAGGGGCTTCCCCTGGTGGTCCAGTGGGTAAGGACACAGCCTTGCAGTGCAAGGGGCGCTGGTTCAATCCCTGGCCTGGGAAGATCCCACATGCCGCGGAGCGGCTGGACCAATGTGTCCAATTACCAAGCCGGAGCTCTGGAGCGCATGTGCCCAGAGCCAGCGCTCTACAACGACAGAGGCCACCGCGATGGGAGGCCCACAGGAGCCAAAGAACAAAGACAGATGAAAATAGAGAAATGAAAGACCAATAGAAGTGGCCCGCCT
The DNA here is from genome assembly GCA_022376925.1 of Tragulus kanchil. Classification (NCBI taxonomy): domain Eukaryota; kingdom Metazoa; phylum Chordata; class Mammalia; order Artiodactyla; family Tragulidae; genus Tragulus; species Tragulus kanchil. The sequence goes on from JAIOJX010000023.1 coordinate 141,475,628, forward strand.
GCTCCCCTCCCTCCCCAACCCGACCCCCGCCCAAAATAAATTAAAAAAAAAAAAAACCAAAAAACTATAGTCAGTAACCATATATGACTACTGGGTGCTTGAAATGTGGCTAGTGTGACTGAGGAACTGAATTTTAAATTTATATGATTTAAATCTAAATAGCCACAGGTGGCCACCATCAGACAACACAGTTCTAGGTAAGTATAGCTCTCCTTTCTATCTGCAATATTTTCCCTTTCCATTGGACCTAATTAAATCACCACATCTTCTGTTATAAGATCTCGAAACATAATGAACCTTTCCTTTCATACATGCATTACAACTGCAATTTTACCTTGTTTTTTTAAAAATAACTATGATTATTTCATTAATTTGTTTCTCCAATCCGACTCTCTAGGAACAAGTCTGCAATATTCACCAGTACTGCCGTCACTGCAGTGACAATCAAATATTTATTAGGTAAATGTTACTATTAGATAACATCATGTAGTTGAGTTTTTGTGATATATGAAAGCTTTACATTTCTCACAGTTCCATGTGATTTGATCCAAAATTTAGCTCATTCTTTAACATGCATATAATATATATACAAAAGTAGAGAGAATTGTACCATGAACCCCCAGGTAAACACGACTCAACCATAGAAACCAGTAACTTAATGATACTGCTCCTGTTTTGTACACACCCTTGCCCCTGCCTTCATGCCTTGTGTTATTCTCAAGTAAATCCTAGATATCATTTCATCAGATTATTATACATTTCAATATATGTTTCTAAATGATAAGACCTCTAATTTTTATAAATGTAGTACCATTTACATATAAGCAACTAATACCATAACTAAAACGCAAATCACCATTTATCCAGCCAGTGGTCAAATTTCCTCACCTGGCTGAAGGTTTTTGTTTTTCCTTTTAAATACCTGAAGAAACAGTTATTAGGCCTAGGGTCTCTCACTTAATGAATTCGGTTAACTTGAATCCCCATGGCATTGTTTAACAGAACTTTGTTCCCATATTTCCTATAAACCTGGGGCTGGATCTAGAGATACGGTTTGATTCAGTTTCAGTTTTGTTAGGAAGAATACTCCACAGCTGGTGTTATTAACATCCTCTAAGAGGTACATAATGCCTGGTTATCTCCATCTATGGGATGTTAGCAGCTATCATTGATCACTGTCAGATTCTTTCCTTAGGAGTTTGCAAAACAATGAGACTCTAACCATTCCTTTTTCATTTATTAGCTGGAATCCTTCCTCAGGGAAAAAGACTTTAATCAAAGTTCTTATGTGCAAAGCAGGTTATATTCTCCATGCTCTCTTTTGATTGCTTTGAAATATTTAGTTGCGTCTCTAACATTCTCTAGTGATATACCCAGTAATTTTTTAGTATATTATAAACAGATTTTTAATAAGTTTGATGAGCTTCACTATATTACAACTGGTATTATTACTAGTGTTCAAACTGTCCCCTTCTTTGGAAAATGGGAGTTTCTTCAAGTGAGTCCCCTGCATTCTTTGGATATCACTCACTTGCCTGTAATAGCCTTCTTGTTTTAACTCTATGTCCAGTCTCATCATGCATATTTCCTGCTCCAGGCTTGGAATCAGACATTTCTCCAAGGACTGCTAATGGTACTTAAGACCATAACCTTTGCCACAGGCATACTAATTTCTACTAGGTTGATTATTGTCTACAGGCCTTTTGCGTAGGTAGAGCTGAGAAGTAACCACCACCCACACACTATTTTTTTCTAAAAGAAAATATAACTAATTCATATTACTGTCTAAAATTCAAGTTTAAGATCACAGAATTTTCCCAATCAAACTTATACCAATGTTAGTTTACCATTTACATAAAAAAAAGTTTCTAAATGATAAGACCTCTAATTTTTATAAATGTAGTACCATTTACATATAAGCAACTAATACCATAACTAAAGCAAATCACCATTTATCCAGCCAGTGGTCAAATTTCCTCACCTGGCTGAAGGTTTTTGTTTTTCCTTTTAAATACCTGAAGAAACAGTTATTAGGCCTAGGGTCTCTCACTTAATGAATTCGGTTAACTTGAATCCCCATGGCATTGTTTAACAGAACTTTGTTCCCATATTTCCTATAAACCTGGGGCTGGATCTAGAGATACGGTTTGATTCAGTTTCAGTTTTGTTAGGAAGAATACTCCACAGCTGGTGTTATTAACATCCTCTAAGAGGTACATAATGCCTGGTTATCTCCATCTATGGGATGTTAGCAGCTATCATTGATCACTGTCAGATTCTTTCCTTAGGAGTTTGCAAAACAATGAGACTCTAACCATTCCTTTTTCATTTATTAGCTGGAATCCTTCCTCAGGGAAAAAGACTTTAATCAAAGTTCTTATGTGCAAAGCAGGTTATATTCTCCATGCTCTCTTTTGATTGCTTTGAAATATTTAGTTGCGTCTCTAACATTCTCTAGTGATATACCCAGTAATTTTTTAGTATATTATAAACAGATTTTTAATAAGTTTGATGAGCTTCACTATATTACAACTGGTATTATTACTAGTGTTCAAACTGTCCCCTTCTTTGGAAAATGGGAGTTTCTTCAAGTGAGTCCCCTGCATTCTTTGGATATCACTCACTTGCCTGTAATAGCCTTCTTGTTTTAACTCTATGTCCAGTCTCATCATGCATATTTCCTGCTCCAGGCTTGGAATCAGACATTTCTCCAAGGACTGCTAATGGTACTTAAGACCATAACCTTTGCCACAGGCATACTAATTTCTACTAGGTTGATTATTGTCTACAGGCCTTTTGCGTAGGTAGAGCTGAGAAGTAACCACCACCCACACACTATTTTTTTCTAAAAGAAAATATAACTAATTCATATTACTGTCTAAAATTCAAGTTTAAGATCACAGAATTTTCCCCAATCAAACTTATAGCTGGCTTTTTAGCAAAAACAGACAAGCTGATCCTATAACTCATATAGAAATGTAAGGAAGGCTTCCCCTGGTGGTCCAGTGGGTAAGGACATAGCCTTGCAGTGCAAGGGGCGCCGGTTCGATCCCTGGCCTGGGAAGATTCCACGTGCCCCGGAGTGGCTGGACCGATGTGCCCAATCACCGAGCTGGAGCTCTGGAGCGCATGCGCCCAGAGCCGGCGCTCTGCAACGACAGACGCCACCGCGATGGGAGTCCCACAGGAGCCAAAGAACAAAGACGGATGAAAACAGAGAAAGACCAATAGAAGTGGCCCGCCCACTCCCCTCCCTCCCCAACCTGACCCCCACCCAAAAATAAATAAATAAATAAATCTTTAAAAAAAAAAAAAGAAATGCAAGGAACCCAGAATAGTTAAAATAATTTTGAAGAAAGCAAAATTTATCAATACGATAATATAAGAGTAACCAGTATGTTACAGGAACATATATAGATCAATAGTAACAGAACTGAGAGTCCAGAAACACACCCACATATTTAACCAATTGATTTTGATAAGCATACCAAGACTATCGATGGAAAAAGAACAGTTTTTCAACAGTATTGGACAACTCACATGAGGAAGAATGATGCTGAGTCCCTATCTCAAATCAGACATAGAAATTAACTCGAAATGGTTCAAAGACAAATACAGGAGTTCAAAGTATAAAACTCTTAGAAAAAATACAGGAATAAATCTTGGTGACTTTGATTTAGGTACAGTCATCATAGATAAGACAATGCACACAAAATAAACTGGACTTCATCACGAATATTTTTTTGTCCAGTCTCATCATGCATATTTCCTGCTCCAGGCTTGGAATCAGACATTTCTCCAAGGACTGCTAATGGTACTTAAGACCATAACCTTTGCCACAGGCATACTAATTTCTACTAGGTTGATTATTGTCTACAGGCCTTTTGCGTAGGTAGAGCTGAGAAGTAACCACCACCCACACACTATTTTTTTCTAAAAGAAAATATAACTAATTCATATTACTGTCTAAAATTCAAGTTTAAGATCACAGAATTTTCCCAATCAAACTTATAGCTGGCTTTTTAGCAAAAACAGACAAGCTGATCCTATAACTCATATAGAAATGTAAGGAAGGCTTCCCCTGGTGGTCCAGTGGGTAAGGACATAGCCTTGCAGTGCAAGGGGCGCCGGTTCGATCCCTGGCCTGGGAAGATCCCACGTGCCCCGGAGTGGCTGGACCGATGTGCCCAATCACCGAGCTGGAGCTCTGGAGCGCATGTGCCCAGAGCCGGCGCTCTGCAACGACAGACGCCACCGCGATGGGAGTCCCACAGGAGCCAAAGAACAAAGACGGATGAAAACAGAGAAAGACCAATAGAAGTGGCCCGCCCACTCCCCTCCCTCCCCAACCTGACCCCCACCCAAAAATAAATAAATAAATAAATCTTTAAAAAAAAAAAAAGAAATGCAAGGAACCCAGAATAGTTAAAATAATTTTGAAGAAAGCAAAATTTATCAATACGATAATATAAGAGTAACCAGTATGTTACAGGAACATATATAGATCAATAGTAACAGAACTGAGAGTCCAGAAACACACCCACATATTTAACCAATTGATTTTGATAAGCATACCAAGACTATCGATGGAAAAAGAACAGTTTTTCAACAGTATTGGACAACTCACATGAGGAAGAATGATGCTGAGTCCCTATCTCAAATCAGACATAGAAATTAACTCGAAATGGTTCAAAGACAAATACAGGAGTTCAAAGTATAAAACTCTTAGAAAAAATACAGGAATAAATCTTGGTGACTTTGATTTAGGTACAGTCATCATAGATAAGACAATGCACACAAAAAATAAACTGGACTTCATCACAATTAAAAACTTGCATGCTTCAAAGATCAGTATCGGGCTTCCCTGGTAGTCCAGTGGGTAAGGACACTGCCTTGCACTGCAAGGGGCACCGGTTCGATCCCTAGCTTGGGAAGACCCCACATGCCGCGAAGACGCTGGACCGGTGTGTCCCACTACAGAGCCAGCACTCTGGAGCGCATGCGCCCAGAGCCGGTGCTCTGATACAGGGGAGGCCACCGCAATGGGAGGCCCACACAGGCCAAAAACAGAGATGGATGAAAATAGACAAATGAAAGACCAATAGAAGTAGCCCGCCTGCTCCCCTCCCTCCCCACTCCACCCCCCCAAAATAAATAAATAAATCTTTTAAAAAAAAGAAAAAGAAAAATAAATAAGTGAAAGACCAATAAAAGTTGCCAAAAATTAAAAAAAAAAAAGATCATTATCTAGTATATGAGAGGATCACCCACAGACCGGGAGAAAATATTTGCAAACCATATATGTCATAACAGACTTGTATGTAAAAGAAGTCTTACACTTCAATATAAAAAGGTTAAAGGGACTTCCCCGGCAGTTCAGTGGTTAAGACCCCACTTCCACTTCCTGGGTATGGGTTTGATCCCTGATCAGAGATCCTGTAGACCACAACTAAAGGTTTCACATGCCACAATTAAGAACAGGAGTAGTCAAAATAAAGTCTTTAAATAATGTGCAAAGGATCTAAACAGACATTTCTTCAAAGACACACACATAGCCAAAAAAACATACAGAAAGATACTAAGCATCATTAGCTGGAGAAACAGAAATCAACACCACAGTGAGCTTCTACTCCACACACACTATAACCAATTAGACAGATAATAAACGTTGAGAGAAGGAAATGGCAACCCATTTTAGTATCCTTGCCTGGAAAATTCCATGGATAGAGGAGCCTGGCAGGCTACAGTCCATGGAATGGCAGTCAGACACAACTGAGCCACTAACACACACGCACAAGTGTTGACTAGAAACTGGAACCATCATATGGTGCTGGGTGGAGTGTAAAATGGTGAGTGTGTTTTAGGAAAACAGTATGGCAATTCCTCAAAAGGGTGAACACAGAGTTACCATATGACTCAACAATTCCACTAATACACAAGCTATGTTCATGACAACATTAGTCAAAACAGTTAAAAAGTGGAAACAATCCCAAATGTCCATTAACTGATGAATGAATAAATAAAATATGGAATATCCATACTAGAGAATATCAGTTGGCAATAAAAGAAATGAAATACGGACACATGCAATAATGTGGATGAACTTTGAAGACACCATTAAGTGAAAGAAGTGAGTCACCAAGGCCACACACTTTATGATTCCTTTCATTGGAAACATCCAGAACAGACAAATCTATATATATAGAGAGAAGACTAATGGTTACATAGATTTGAAAGGGACTGAGGGGAGAAGGAGACAGCTATTGGGTACAGGGCTTTTGAGGAGGTGAAGAGAAAAGTTCTAAAATTGACTGTGGTGATTGATGGTTATCTAATTGTAAATATACTCAAAAGTATTGAATTGTGCACTATAATAGGTGAATTACAACTCAACAAGGTTATTATTTTAATAAAGAATATATTTTAGATAAATATCTTTTTTTATTCATACACATAAATTACAGTGTTTTACTTCTTTTATGCTTGTATCTCTTTTACACTGAAAACCCTGGTTCCTGATAACATTAATGATCACTTGTTTTTTCTGTATCTACATCTGTATATAAATAGAAATATTATCTGAATAACAATATTAATATTACCAAAATTAGTAGAAAAGTGAGTAGTAAAATGTCAAAGAAAATCTAAACAGACATTTCTTCAAAGACACACATAGCCAAAAAAACATACAGAAAGATACTAAGCATCATTAGCTGGAGAAACAGAAATCAACACCACAGTGAGCTTCTACTCCACACACACTATAACCAATTAGACAGATAATAAACGTTGAGAGAAGGAAATGGCAACCCATTTTAGTATCCTTGCCTGGAAAATTCCATGGATAGAGGAGCCTGGCAGGCTACAGTCCATGGAATGGCAGTCAGACACAACTGAGCCACTAACACACACGCACAAGTGTTGACTAGAAACTGGAACCATCATATGGTGCTGGGTGGAGTGTAAAATGGTGAGTGTGTTTTAGGAAAACAGTATGGCAATTCCTCAAAAGGGTGAACACAGAGTTACCATATGACTCAACAATTCCACTAATACACAAGCTATGTTCATGACAACATTAGTCAAAACAGTTAAAAAGTGGAAACAATCCCAAATGTCCATTAACTGATGAATGAATAAATAAAATATGGAATATCCATACTAGAGAATATCAGTTGGCAATAAAAAGAAATGAAATACGGACACATGCAATAATGTGGATGAACTTTGAAGACACCATTAAGTGAAAGAAGTGAGTCACCAAGGCCACACACTTTATGATTCCTTTCATTGGAAACATCCAGAACAGACAAATCTATATATATAGAGAGAAGACTAATGGTTACATAGATTTGAAAGGGACTGAGGGGAGAAGGAGACAGCTATTGGGTACAGGGCTTTTGAGGAGGTGAAGAGAAAAGTTCTAAAATTGACTGTGGTGATTGATGGTTATCTAATTGTAAATATACTCAAAAGTATTGAATTGTGCACTATAATAGGTGAATTACAACTCAACAAGGTTATTATTTTAATAAAGAATATATTTTAGATAAATATCTTTTTTTATTCATACACATAAATTACAGTGTTTTACTTCTTTTATGCTTGTATCTCTTTTACACTGAAAACCCTGGTTCCTGATAACATTAATGATCACTTGTTTTTTCTGTATCTACATCTGTATATAAATAGAAATATTATCTGAATAACAATATTAATATTACCAAAATTAGTAGAAAAAGTGAAATTTTTGTAGTCCTTTTTATTTATAAGCTGTACCCCACCTACGAAGCATAGTCAAAACTTTGTGGTATGAAGTTATGTGATAAATTTCCTGAATATCTAAGCCATCAATTTACACACATAGTAGGTCTAGTTTTTCTTTTAGGCATTACCTTTCTGCCCCATTTTAATTTAATCTTGTTTTATAACTACATAAAATATTTATATGGTTACAATGTAAATACAAGGTGTATTCAGAGAAGTCTAACTCCTTATCCCATCCAATCTCCTTTTTTATCTCTTCTACTGGAAATCATTTTATCTATTTTATGGTTTAGTCTTTCATTCTAAAACAAATTATAAGCAAATCCATAAATACATAAATGATAGCATACTATATACATTTGATACTGCCTTTTCAAAAAACATTCTATCCTGGAGAACATGATAATAGCTGAAAAATGCAAAAAAGTCTTTCAAATATTTAATAGCAACAATACAGATGGACACAGTATGGTTTTCATTCTACGAAAAGGACAATTCCCTCCTTTTTTCAGCTGCATAGGCACTTCATTATGTAAGCCTGGATATCCAACATATGCATGTACTATATAATTTATTCACCCAGTCCACCAATAGACACATTGGTTAAATTCAGTATTTTGATATTATTCCAACACACATCTTTGGGATAATTTTCTAGAAACCTTTGGGCTATTTTCTAGAAATGGGAGTGCTGAGTCAAAGAGCAAACTCACGGGTAGTTTTCCCTAGTACTGCAAAATTCCTCTCCATGGAAATTGTGCCATTGTGCATTCCTACAAATAACACACGAGAGTGCCCATTTCGCTACTGCTCAATGAGTAGAAAACACTGTGGGATTGTTGGGTTTTTGCCAATAATAGGAGAAGAATGGTAATTATTAATATCTTTGTGTAATTTTAATTTCTCTTAATGAATTATACTAAACATCTTTTCATAAGTTTAAGAACCATTTGCATTGATTTTCCAGCTGGTATCTTCAGTTTATTTTTCATAGAGTTGTTGGTATTCTCTCTTATAAAAGTTCTTTATACGTCAGGGACAATAATGAGCAGTAAATATTTTATACAATTCCTCCTTTTTTTTACTTTGCTCATGTTTTTTTCTTCCCCCAATTTTTCTTGTAAGTTATGCAATCACATTACCTTTGGATTTTCAATCATATGAAAAATTTCACAATTATCAGGATATGGAGGAATCACTTACGTTTTCTTCTATCATTTATTTATATGGACTCACTTTTTTTGATTCATTTGAAATTTATCTGGGTGTATGAGGTGAAGAGTGAAATAATTTTTGACTTGTACTAATATATCTGAGTAAGGCTAGTACTTTGCTGACTTTATAGTCTGTATATATGCATTTATTCACTCATTTGGTTTAGGAAAATATCATGAATTGCTCTGAGCCTAGGGAATTTTATATCGTGTTAGAAAATAAAAAGTTCCATTTTTCACAGAAAGAAAATCATACTATGACCTTCTGTACTATTGCTATTAAAAACTTTGAAAGGGCTTCCCTGGTGGTCCAGTGAGTAAGGACACAGCCTTGCAGTGCAAGGGGCGCCGGTTCCACCCCTGGCCTGGGAAGATCCCACGTGCCGCGGAGCAGCTGGACGGATGTGTCCAATTGCCGAGCCGGAGCTCTGGAGCGCATGCACCCAGAACCAGTGCCCTGCGACAACAGACGCCACCACGATGGGAGGCCCACAGGAGCCAAAGAATAAAGACGGATGAAAATAGAGAAATGAAAGACCAATAGAAGTGGCCCGCCCACTCCCTCCCTCCCCAATCTGCACCCCCCAAAATAAATAAATAAATAAATGTTTTTTTTTTTTTAAAAAAACAACTTTGAAAGGAAGGTTTCTTACATTTTTGAAGCTGCTGTAATAAACTACATACTTTCTTACTGACTGTGCCAGGTAAGATAAAATTAAACCAAAGATAACCAATTCCTGCATTAAAGACACATTAATTAAAATTAAGGTTAAAAAGTAAGAACTAAGATTAAACAGGAGCCTCAGATAGGATACGTGTTCAATGTTTTTGTTAGGTGAAATTTAATCAGTGATTCTGTGGCCAGTTGCTGCCGCCTTTTTTTTTTTCCCCAATTTTTCTTGTTAAGTTTTTTTGGGCCAAAATTCATCGTCAGGGACAATAATGAGCAGTAAATATTTTATACAATTCCTCCTTTTTACTTTGCTCATGTTTTTTTCTTCCCCCAATTTTTCTTGTAAGTTATGCAATCACATTACCTTTGGATTTTCAATCATATGAAAAATTTCACAATTATCAGGATATGGAGGAATCACTTACGTTTTCTTCTATCATTTATTTATATGGACTCACTTTTTTTGATTCATTTGAAATTTATCTGGGTGTATGAGGTGAAGAGTGAAATAATTTTTGACTTGTACTAATATATCTGAGTAAGGCTAGTACTTTGCTGACTTTATAGTCTGTATATATGCATTTATTCACTCATTTGGTTTAGGAAAATATCATGAATTGCTCTGAGCCTAGGGAATTTTATATCGTGTTAGAAAATAAAAAGTTCCATTTTTCACAGAAAGAAAATCATACTATGACCTTCTGTACTATTGCTATTAAAAACTTTGAAAGGGCTTCCCTGGTGGTCCAGTGAGTAAGGACACAGCCTTGCAGTGCAAGGGGCGCCGGTTCCACCCCTGGCCTGGGAAGATCCCACGTGCCGCGGAGCAGCTGGACGGATGTGTCCAATTGCCGAGCCGGAGCTCTGGAGCGCATGCACCCAGAACCAGTGCTCTGCAACAACAGAGGCCACCGCGATGGGAGGCCCACAAGAGCCAGAGAACAGAGACGGATGAAAGTGGACAGATGAAAGACCAATAGAAGTGGCCCGCCCACTCCCTCCCTCCCCAATCTGCACCCCCCAAAATAAATAAATAAATAAATGTTTTTTTTTTTTTTAAAAAAACAACTTTGAAAGGAAGGTTTCTTACATTTTTGAAGCTGCTGTAATAAACTACATACTTTCTTACTGACTGTGCCAGGTAAGATAAAATTAAACCAAAGATAACCAATTCCTGCATTAAAGACACATTAATTAAAATTAAGGTTAAAAAGTAAGAACTAAGATTAAACAGGAGCCTCAGATAGGATACGTGTTCAATGTTTTTGTTAGGTGAAATTTAATCAGTGATTCTGTGGCCAGTTGCTGCCGCCTTGGGAAAACATGAATTGCAAAGCTTTCAAGGTTCAATTGTGAAAATGTATTAGCAGTAGCACCCATCATTATTAATGTTAGCAATTTTTACATTAATCTTTCCTCACACTGACATTAGGTGATAAATGTATATTGATAGCTTTGCTGGGGGGAACACTAACTGAAACTGCCCACCCTGGCCAGACAAGACAGCAGCCACTTGCATGAACTATCTTACCAACAGGAGGTCCTGATAAAGAACATAAAACTAACAAACTAACATGCACCGGAAAACTTTAGGAAAGGTCAAAAGGAGAGGAGACACCAGTCTACCAGTCTATATGTCCTACCAATCTTCCAGAAAGAATCCTCCTCTCTGGAATCCATCCTGGCGGAGCGATGCACACACCCCCAGGAAGGACTCTGAATCAGAGAGATCTGCCAGAGACAGTCTGGACACATCATCGCCATAAAACCTGAGACTGAGCACCACTATGGAGCAGCCCTCCTGGGTTCCCTTATGCTACTGTTCTCCACCCATGTGCCTCTTCCGAATAAATTGGTTTTGCTTTGTCAGCATGAGTATCTCCTCATACAATTCATTTCCTAGCATTAGATAAGAGCCTTCAGAAGGGTCTTGGCCCTCTTGGCCCTCAGAAGGGTCCTCCTTTCTACAACATCTTCATTAAAAAGTAAAACGGCTAAACCAAAAAAAAAAGTAAAATGGCTGAATCAATAGCACAATTAGTACTTGTACCCAACTATTGATAGCAATTAATACCATATCTTATTTTGTTATCAAGAGGAAAATATACAATATTGGAAATAATTTAAGATAGATATTATTTAAATGTATATCTGTCATGTGGTAAACTCTGAAGAAATGTTTTAAAAAGATTAAAATTTCTAAATGAGAAAGATAGAGGAGATCATAAATGTCAGATCTCAGGGACAATGAAGTCTCACTCTTTCACTTTAAAACCACTCAAGCCTATAAGGACTATTATTCAATAAATGACTTCTATTCTGATCTATAAGAATCAGGGGAAAGGGAAAAGATGATAACATCAATGGATATCTATAGTCTCATTCTGCCCACTAGGCCCAACCTTCTCCTTAAGAAAAGCTTTTAATTTTAACTTGATCACAAAAACACAAAGATGGCTTGAACTTCTGCACTGAAAGTCTCCTTCTCTCTAAGGCAGTGATGTTAATGAATTGGGAAATAATGTGGAAATGCACAGAAAGAGAAGCATCAGTTAGAACCAGATATGCAACAACAAGACTGGTTCAAAATTGGGAGAGGATTATGTCAACTCGTCACCCTGCTTATTTAACTTATATGCAGAGTACATCATGCAAAATGCAATCCTGGATGAAGCACAAGCTGAAATCAAGACTGTCAGGAGAGCTATCAATAAACTCAGATATGTGGATGATACTACCCTTATAGCACAATGTGAAGAGGAATTAAAGAGCCTGTTGATGAAGGTGAAAGAGGAGGGTGAAGAAGCTGCCTTAAAACTGAACATTAAAAAAAACGAAGATCCTGGCATCTGGCCCCATCACCTTGTGCAAACAGCTGGGGAAACAGACTGAACAGTGACAGACTTTATTTTCTTAGGGTCCAAAATCACTGCAAATGGTGACTGCAGTCATGAAATTAAAAGACGCTTGCCCCTTGGAAGACCAGCTTTGATAAATCTAGAGAGTGTATTATGAGGCAGAAACATCATTTTGCCAACAAAGGTCTGTATAATCAAAGCTATGGTTTTCCAGTAGCCTTAGGTGTACTGGCATAAAGAACTGAATCAATAGCACAATTAGTACTTGTACCCAACTATTGATAGCAATTAATACCATATCTTATTTTGTTATCAAGAGGAAAATATACAATATTGGAAATAATTTAAGATAGATATTATTTAAATGTATATCTGTCATGTGGTAAACTCTGAAGAAATGTTTTAAAAAGATTAAAATTTCTAAATGAGAAAGATAGAGGAGATCATAAATGTCAGATCTCAGGGACAATGAAGTCTCACTCTTTCACTTTAAAACCACTCAAGCCTATAAGGACTATTATTCAATAAATGACTTCTATTCTGATCTATAAGAATCAGGGAAGGAACAGATGATAACATCAATGGATATCTATAGTCTCATTCTGCCCACTAGGCCCAACCTTCTCCTTAAGAAAAGCTTTTAATTTTAACTTGATCACAAAAACACAAAGATGGCTTGAACTTCTGCACTGAAAGTCTCCTTCTCTCTAAGGCAGTGATGTTAATGAATTGGGAAATAATGTGGAAATGCACAGAAAGAGAAGCATCAGTTAGAACCAGATATGCAACAACAAGACTGGTTCAAAATTGGGAGAGGATTATGTCAACTCGTCACCCTGCTTATTTAACTTATATGCAGAGTACATCATGCAAAATGCAATCCTGGATGAAGCACAAGCTGAAATCAAGACTGTCAGGAGAGATATCAATAAACTCAGATATGTGGATGATACTACCCTTATAGCACAATGTGAAGAGGAATTAAAGAGCCTGTTGATGAAGGTGAAAGAGGAGGGTGAAGAAGCTGCCTTAAAACTGAACATTAAAAAAAACGAAGATCCTGGCATCTGGCCCCATCACCTTGTGCAAACAGCTGGGGAAACAGACTGAACAGTGACAGACTTTATTTTCTTAGGGTCCAAAATCACTGCAAATGGTGACTGCAGTCATGAAATTAAAAGACGCTTGCCCCTTGGAAGACCAGCTTTGATAAATCTAGAGAGTGTATTATGAGGCAGAAACATCATTTTGCCAACAAAGGTCTGTATAATCAAAGCTATGGTTTTTCCAGTAGCCGTGTATGGATGTGAGAGCTGGACTATAAAGAAGGCTGAACGCCAAAGAATTCATGCTTTCAAATTGTGGTGTTGGAGAAGACTCTTTGAGAATCCCTTGAATAGCAAGGAGATCAAACCAGTCAATCTTTTTTTTTTTTAAAGATTTATTTATTTATTTATTTCGGTGGGGTGGGGTGGGGAGGGAGGGGAGTAGGCGGGCCACTTCTATTGGTCTTTCATTTATCTATTTTCATCCATCTTTGTTCTTTGGCCCGTGTGGGCCTCCCATCACGGTGGCATCTGTTGTCGCAGAGCACCGGCTCTGGACGCATGCGCTCCAGAGCTCTGGCTCGGTAATTGGACACATTGGTCCAGCCGCTCTGCAGCACGTGGGATCTTCCCAGGCTAGGGATGGAACCGGCGCCCCTTGCACTGCAAGGTGGTGTCCTTACCCACTGGACCACCAGGGAAGCCCTGTAAACCAGTCAATCTTATTGGAAGCACTGATGTTGGAGCTGAAGCTCCAATATTTTGACCACCTGATGCAAAGAGCCAACTCACTGGAAAAGACTGATGCTGGGAAAGACTGAGGGCAGAAGGGGGTGAAAGAGGATGAGATGGTTGGATGGCATCACTGACTCAATGGACAGGAGTTTCAGCAAGCTCTGGGAGGTAGTGGAAGACAGGGAAGCCTGGCGTGCTGCAGTCCACGGGATCGCAAAGAATAGGATGCAATTTAGAGACTAAACAAGAAGAGAGATGGCAAAAGTCCTAGATGACATACAATTCACTTTTGGCTATGAAAAAAAACTACATTTTACAGATAAGGAAGCTAAAGCTCAGAATTTGTGACCTGAACAAAGTTAGACAGCTGGTTAAAGGCAAAACCAAAACCAGGCTACAGGTCTTCTGACTCGAGTCAAATGTTCTTTTCAGTATACTATTCAATTTGGTCAGGGTAGATAATAGGAAAAAAAATGTGAATCTGGCTCAATGTAAATATGTATATGCTTAGAAGCTAAATCTAATTTTAAACATTCAATTTCATTCTTTTCTATTCTTTACAGTATTAAGAAATCATAATTTGAGAAAATTCAATTGTTTTCACCTCTGCCTAACATATTCTTCTCTACATCCTAATCTTAGGAAGTAGATATTTTTCTATTAGAAAATTATTACCTTACTGCATATAAAACTCTCCATCAAACCAAGATTCTATTATCATTACTTATAGGCAGGAGACAAAAAGAAAATGACACTATTGGATCCACCTTAAATATAGTAAACATTTCATAATAACTTTTTCTTTTCCAACAGTAACTTTTAACTTATATGATTTCAGATGAGAACACTGAAGCAAAGGGCAAATTCAAGTTTACAAAATACCAAGTACCTACTATGGATCAGGTACTAGTGCTAGAGTCAGAGGACATGAAATCAAAGTCGAAAACATGTACTTCTAACCTTCGGGACCAAGCTCATTAAAGCTATACTTCTTATCAAAGAAAGTTAAGTCTCACTGGCCTCCTACACAATTATTCAACATTTTTTTATGAAAACAAGACTCCAATGAGCTTTTCTAAAATATAATACAAAGACCTAAGCTCAAAAAATTATTATAAATCTTTTTAAATTACTAAGGACAGAAATTATGTTGAAAGATGCTAACTCTAGTTTTATGAATTCTCAATGGTAAGATTAATAGTATTTCAATAACACAGCATTTATTCTACTCCAATTAATCCAAAATACTTTGAGAGACACAATCTAGATCTCAAATTACTTGTTTGAAATGACGGAACAAAATCTACCCCAAGTTTCCCTATCCTAAGCCTGAAAGACAGCTCCTAGGAAAAGGAGACAGGTACCTTTCCATGACGGCCAGACACTCCTTTCTCCAGGTGAATCTACTCCCGCGCCGTAGTCGGAAGGTGCCAGATGTGGCTGAGACTGGGGGAGGAGTCTGTCTCCATTCCGGGTCCTCTATTGGAATGGGTGCTGGTCTCATACTTAGCGTAGCCCCTGAAAATAAACAAGACACTTTTTTGTAAATATCCTGCAATTTACTAAAACCAGTAATGACAAATATATCATGAAATCAACAACTGACTTTTGCCCCTTCCCTGGAACCTGTAGGCCCTATACATTTGATATTTATATATATTTTTATTTTAATTCTTTGTTTTCTTGCCTCTAAGTCATCGTTTATTTTCCATCCATCTTTATTCTTTGGCATGTGTGGTCCTCCCATCACACTGGTCTCTCTCGTTGCAGAGCAATGGCTCTGTGCACACGTGCTCCAGAGTGCTGACTTGTTAACTGGACACACTAACCCAGCTGCTCCTTGGCATGTGGGATCTTCCTGGGCCAGGGATTGAAACGGTGCCTCTTGCACTGCAAGGCAGACTCTTTATCCACTGGACCACCAGGGAAACTCGATATTTATATTTTAAAAAAATTATCTGAACAAAAGGAAAATCTGAGGAGATAAAAACTCTTCCTTAAAAAAATCCATCATTATCTTAAAAGTCATTTTTTTTTCAGTTAGCCACTTGTCTTTTATCTTTGCTTATATCAATTTTTGAAACACAACACAAAATCTCTCTTCAGAACAATAAGGATATATGGCTTTTGGCTCAGTGACAACTTAATCAGAGTATCTTCTGAAAAACTTTTCTTGCAATTCCTATTCGACAGTTTTAATCTTTCTGAACAATATACCCTACATGTTCAGATCCTTTCATTACCACTCAAAAGGCTTCATGTTGCTGAGAAAATGGAGGCTTTTAAACAAAGTACTCAGGTAGGAGATGAAATTAAGATAACCCTAATTGTTGCAAACTTAAAAAAAGGAAAAGCCAAATATAGCATAAAATAAAGATATTTGATATATGTTTAGTCTAATAACTAAATCAGGTCTCCATAATTCTACTACTTATCAAAGCTATACAATTTCTCACCTCTTGAATATAATAAAACCAATGGAAAAAAATCCGTACAATTGAGATATTTTACTAATTCAGACTAGCCTTTTCTCAGCCTGAACTGGTAATAATGCATGTATGTATATATTTCTTTCTTCATAATAGGAATTATACTTTATATACTGAAACTTGCAATTAATAACATGGATAGTGTTTCTAGTGTACCACATACAGATTTGTCTGTTGATTTCCCCTTAATGGCTACACTGTTACACGCCCTGTTTTATACAGATGTCCAGTGCTTTAACCAATCCTGATTTCTTCTCCAAACTGCTGTCCTTTCTGTCCAAGAAAATGGCATCCTTATTCTTCAAACTGCTCAGCTCAGAAATCTCAGATTCACCTTTCACTCTGGCGTTTTCATCCACATATGGTGGAAAACATATTTAATCCATAGGCAAATCCTGTCAATTTTATCTTCAAAATATATCCAGAATCAGACCAATTTATATGACCTTCACTGCTCCCACTTTAGAGCAAGCCAGCATCAGCTATCCTAAACATAGCTTCCTGGCATAGGTTCCCAGGATGGCCCCTCACAGTAAGTCACACCTCCTGGTCATCATGCCCTTGAATCTGAGCTGGTCCTATGACACATTGTGACAAAAGAAAATGGAGATAGTTTGAGGTTAGGTCAGTTGGCACCAGAGTTAAGGAATCTTCCTGCCAATGCAGGAGACACAAGTAACAGTGGGTTCGAGCCCTGGGTCATGAAGACCTGAAGGATGGCATAGCAACCCACTCCAGTATTCTTGCCTGGAAAATTCCATGGACAGAGGAGCCTGGTGGGCTACAGTCTATGGGGCCGCAGAGAATAGGACGTGACTGAGCAACTATGCACACAGCACAGGTCATAAGAAGCTTTGCAACTTCTCAGTAGGTTTCCTGGAAAGCTGGTTCTGGGGGAAGTCGGCTGCCATATAAGAAGTATGACTAACCAGAGACCATCTGTGCTGTTTTAAGGAAGCCAATTCCAGCCATGCAGAGTGCAAGAGGCCCAGCCTGCTCCAAGCTGCTCCCGTGAAACCCACCTAGGCACCAGACATTTGAGAAGAGAAAGCCAGTTTGGACATTACAGCTGTACCAGATGCTCCACAGAGAACCCAGCTGGCAGATATAAGGCCTAGCTATACAGACGCAATACAGCTGTGTGGTCACCAGCTTCCAAGGTGGCTCCTAAGAATCCCCACTTTCAGGTATTCATCCTGTTGTACCAGGATCAGTTTGTGTGACCAACAACATGTGGTGAAGTGATGGCATACCACTTTGGAGATTAGACGACAGAATACACCATGGTGTCCGTGTTGTTGCTCTGGCTCTCAGATCACTTGGTCAGGGGAAAACCAGCAGCAATGCGGTAAGAATACTAAGGAAAGCAATGGCGAGGTCCATGGGGAGGACCTGATATCTCTGGCCAATAGGCATAAGGAACTGGGCCCTGTCAGGGCTCACAGGAGTTGACCTTAGAAGCTGACTGTCCTACATGGCGCCTGCAGCCCTGGCTAACAGCTCGACTACAACCTCACGAGCACTCCTTAGCTCAGCCACTTTTGAATTTCTGACCAACAGAAATTGTGAGATAATCAATGCTTGTTTTCAGCTGCTAAGTTGTAGGGTAATTTCTTACACAATAAGATAAAACTGATACATCACAACCATCTCCAGTTTGTTCCCCAATTTTCCCCAACCCAATGAGTCCTGCATTACTAACTATTCACATTTGTTAATTTGGCAGGCAAAAAAATTCTCTTTAATAGAAAGATTTCACTATTAGTAAGACTGAGCATCTTTTCCTACTTTCTGACAATTATATCTTCTCCTGTGAACTTGTATTCTTTGTCCTTTCTTTCTTTCAAGTGCTTCCTCTCATCGGTGTGTAGCTACCACATGGACTGCTAGTCATCTGGACTGCAACTACTATTTTGCAGTCTGTCATCTGACTTTTTACTTATGGTGTGCTTTGTGATCTTAATTTTTGTACAGTCAAATCTGTTCATCTGTTTTTTTATAGTCAATGTATTTTGTATTCAAAGTATTTTTTTAGTTTTCACTTTTGTTTACATTCTTAATAGATATGTGATTTCCTGTTATGTAAAGTAAACATTTGACTTTTTCCTCAAATGGGCAAATGTGTCACCTACAGGAGACATCAGAGACTGATGGCTTAAAAGGTGTGGCAGTCTGGCCTGTTTAAATAAAGGTTTTACTGGCACGTGGCCACACTTCTTCATTTACATGTCGCCTCTGTTTTGATCCTCTAATGGAGTTGAGTAGCCGTGAAGGAGACCACACAGCTTGCAAGGCTTAAGATGTTTACTATCTGCCCCCTTACAGGGAGAGTTTGCTGATTCCTGATTTAAAAAATTTCTGGCCCACACACTATGAAACTCTAAATTGAAACATTTCTTTAGATAGCTCAAAAAAGAGGGCTCCGTTCTGCCAAAATAACTTGGCAATTAGGTCTGGGCCTAATTCAAAGTTAACGTTTAGCCATAAAAAGGGAGGACCTGATATCTCTGGCCAATCTAAGGAACTTTAGGGCTCACAGGAGTTGACCTTAGAAGCTGACTGTCCTACATGGCGCCTGCAGCCCTGGCTAACAGCTCGACTACAACCTCACGAGCACTCCTTAGCTCAGCCACTTTTGAATTTCTGACCAACAGAAATTGTGAGATAATCAATGCTTGTTTTCAGCTGCTAAGTTGTAGGGTAATTTCTTACACAATAAGATAAAACTGATACATCACAACCATCTCCAGTTTGTTCCCCAATTTTCCCCAACCCAATGAGTCCTGCATTACTAACTATTCACATTTGTTAATTTGGCAGGCAAAAAAATTCTCTTTAATAGAAAGATTTCACTATTAGTAAGACTGAGCATCTTTTCCTACTTTCTGACAATTATATCTTCTCCTGTGAACTTGTATTCTTTGTCCTTTCTTTCTTTCAAGTGCTTCCTCTCATCGGTGTGTAGCTACCACATGGACTGCTAGTCATCTGGACTGCAACTACTATTTTGCAGTCTGTCATCTGACTTTTTACTTATGGTGTGCTTTGTGATCTTAAATTTTTTGTACAGTCAAATCTGTTCATCTGTTTTTTTATAGTCAATGTATTTTGTATTCAAAGTATTTTTTTAGTTTTCACTTTTGTTTACATTCTTAATAGATATGTGATTTCCTGTTATGTAAAGTAAACATTTGACTTTTTCCTCAAATGGGCAAATGTGTCACCTACAGGAGACATCAGAGACTGATGGCTTAAAAGGTGTGGCAGTCTGGCCTGTTTAAATAAAGGTTTTACTGGCACGTGGCCACACTTCTTCATTTACATGTCGCCTCTGTTTTGATCCTCTAATGGAGTTGAGTAGCCGTGAAGGAGACCACACAGCTTGCAAGGCTTAAGATGTTTACTATCTGCCCCCTTACAGGGAGAGTTTGCTGATTCCTGATTTAAAAAATTTCTGGCCCACACACTATGAAACTCTAAATTGAAACATTTCTTTAGATAGCTCAAAAAAGAGGGCTCCGTTCTGCCAAAATAACTTGGCAATTAGGTCTGGGCCTAATTCAAAGTTAACGAAGTTTAGCCATAAAAAAAGGGAACTATGGGCTAGAGGGTTTCAGAATCCTCGTTTTGGTAATTTTCTGAACGCAAGCAGGATTCACAGTATAGTGAGGGCTCTGGAATCTAGGTTAGACTATACAAACTTTATTCTATAGCCATGATAAAAGGTCAAAACAGAGACAAATTTTCTACCGTGACTGATAAAGAAGAGATCTGAGTGAGGGTAGCAGTGCCTCTCATCCAAGGTTTGGCTCTGGTAAAAGGACAGAGAGCTTCAGGGCTTCAGTGAGCAGACGATGAGAAACAGGTCAGTGAGTTGCAACTAGTAGGCCATATCTGTAACTATGGCATACTTTCTTAAGAGTGGTAAATGGGCACAAAGAATACAGAGAATACAAAGACTCTTAACCGAAACATGCGACTGAAGGAAATAAGCCAAGTGACATCAATGGTTCTTTCATGGTATTAGGGTTGACTGGTAATGTAATTATGCTTTCTTATAATATTCTGTACTGTCTAGGTTTTATAGAAAAAGGAAACTTAGATGAAATAAAAATTGGTCAGGAAGCAAAAATGGGGAGAGAGGAGAAGGAAAAGAAGAGTGAAGTAAGCAGTGGCCTTAAAAGAATTCAAGGCAAATTATGCACAGAAGGTGGAAACAAATTTCAAACTTGTAAACATACTTAATTTGAAACATGATATTATCACATTATTTTTGAAGGTTTCTTGTTCCTTTTTCATTGTCAATGTTGTAGCATTTTAAAGCAGCACAAGAAGCATGCTGGAAACATTACAATAAATGCAGATTTGTTCTAGAAACCCATTCCTGTTGCTTTGGTTGAAATGTATAAAGATCAACCAATAACTCAAGAATGAGTTCAAAATTACTGACTGAGAGAAAACTACAAAGATACTAGGATGCAGGAACATCAATATATAAGGCTTTAAACCCCTCTGAAATAAAACACAGGCGTTCTTGGTTGGCTAAGAACCAACTATTTTTTCCGTACAGGAAGTGTGTTATCTGTGTTCTCTACAGAAACTTTCTCCACATTACATCTGGGCCTCCAAAATTTTGTACCATCCCTGACACAAAGACTAACACTTTTTGTTTTTCTAAATGATTAAATTTAGAGCAGAAAAAAGGTGTTTTTTCATGGCATGATTTTCCTTAATCTTGTATTTTCCCTTAGAATATACGCAGAATTTGTTAAGACAAAATTCTACTGATTCATTTAGCAAAACCTAAACCTGAGAGAGAGAGAGAAAAAAAGAAACCTCTTCCTAATCTGCTGATAGATTTTAACATTTTGATAACCTGTCTTTGCACGCATACTATTTTCTTGCTTTGCAGGATTACTTTTGGGTGAGCCTTTGCCAACCAGCTAACAGAAAAATGGCTACAAGCAAGTTATTACTGCTCCATCCCTAGACACTAGCTTCTCCACAGGTCACTTTTCATCTTCCCCCATGTCACGCACACACGATCTCCCCGAGGCTTTGACACTCTGCAACAATGAAGTGAGGAGGCATTACCTCTGATTTCCAAACCTACTTCATGTGCTTGCTGCACAAGCTTTTTGGCAAACTTTATTTAACTGTTTAATTTAGAAATATACAGAATCACCGTCATGAGCCAAGAAGAACTCATCAAGCCCTGTCTGCTAGAGTAATGTTTAAATTATACAAGCAAGAGGGCTGCTGAGCTTAATTTAATTAAAAAAGGGGTTTTTGATGTCAACCATGCTGAATTTCGTACTCACTGCTTTAAAAATAGGAATTTTCTTGTAAATGTTTTCATAAGAAACAAGATAAAATGTATTTGATCAGTTTCCATCAGCCTATTTTATTCATATGTCTTGGCAGGCCTTGGGTTGTGCTGGGAAATTCTGATGATTGGTCTGTTTATCAGAGAACAACACTCTACCTATAGGATTATCAGTAAAAAAAAAATTACCTAAATATCCACTCTATTTTTCTTGCTGACTCCACTAAAAGAGACTTAAAAAAAACCAAAAACCAAAAACTATTCAAATGGATCCAGAGTGAAGAAGTTGAAAAGACAGAACTTCAGTCAGGGTATACAGAGAAATGCTCTCAGCCCTGGAATAAAGGCACAGAATGTACAAATACATATATATATATATATATATATATATATATATATATATGTATATGGTTGTTCTTTAAATGCTTAAATACATATATATATATATATGGTTGTTCTTTTAAATGCTTAAATTTAAAGGGGAAAAAAGCACTTTTTTATAGTGTGATTTTCCTTAGTTTTGCATATTTTTCTCAGAATATATACAAAAGGATAATACCATTTACATTTCTTCTGATGAGCTACCTGTTCTGGACAGAGGAAAAAATATGAAATAAAAGATCAATAAAAATCACTGACATTGTATTTTCTATCTAACTGCCTCTCACACTGGTCTGAACTATGTGAACCTAGGCTCTTCAGCATTTTATACCTTAAAAGCTATTAGGTAGATTAATTTCTTTTTTTGCCTCTCTTCCTCACTTCCCTCCCCCTCTCCTTTTCAATGTGTTTTTGGAATATACAAAACACATGGTACAAAATTTAAAAAGACACAAAAAGGCTAGATAGTTAACAGTGTCTCTGCTATTTCTGTCCTCCTCTTCTTCCACTTTTCCTCCACAGAGCCATTCTTACCAATTCTAATATATCTTTCCAGAGATGTTCCATGCTTATACAGTTTCATACATATGTATGTATGTATCTCCCCCTATATACAAGGCAATATACTATATCCATCACAGGCTACTTTACTGTTCTGTAGTCTACTTTATTCACTTATAAACTTGGTATTACCACATATAAATTCAATTCATGTAGTCACCTTTAAAAAACAGTTATAGGGCTTCCCTAGTGGTCCAGTGAGTAAAGAGTCTGCCTTGCAATGAAAGGGGCACCGGTTCGATCCCTGGCCTGGGAGGATCCCATATGCTGTGGATCGGCTGGACCGGTGTGTCCTATTACGAGCCAGCACTCTGGAGCGCATGTATTCAGAGCTGGTGCTCTGCAACAAGAGGCCACTGCAATAGGAGGCCCACACAGGCCAAAGAGTGGAGATGGACGAAAATAAATAAATAAAAACCAATAAAAAAGGCCAAAATTAGAAAAAAATCTTAAAAATAAAAATAAAAAATACAGCTGTATAGTGCCTGTACAGTATTCCATTATACAAATATACCATCATTTATTTAACCCACTTCTGGACTGGCAGACAACTAGCTGGATTCTAATCACCTCTGCAATGACTTTCAAAGAAGATTCTGATGTATTATAAGCAACTGCTGGCTAAATAGTAGATAAACATTACATTCTTAGATGCAAATGTAATTTCAGCTCATCTTATCACACAATATTAATTTGAACTGTCATCATACCATCATCCCAAAGTGTCCGTGAAATAAGAACACAATTCTTTAGCTAAAATCAAAGGTTAAAGTCAGTAAAAGTGCATTTGTCTAGAAAAAAATCTGTACCATATTACCTCTTTTAGTCAAGGTGAAAGTGCAAAGAAAACCTTTTAAAATTTTTCAGCTGGTAATATCCAATTACTGTTGATGCAAAGAAAATGACCAATAGAAAATCTTACCCTCTTCTTGTCAGCTAACTTTAAAATTACATCCTATAGAAAGTTAGAAAGAACTTAGAACTAGAATGGATCTGATTCTCAAAGAACAGGAAGCTTTGAAAAAGGGGACTGGTGGTAATGCAACATCACTGAAAAGTAAATGCGTATAATTAGAGGAACTTACTCTAAAAGGGAGACTCTATATCCTTAAAAGACACCTGCTAATCTACGTTTGAATGAACAGTGTTAACTCTTCCATTATCCCTGTAAAACTGAATTCCAGTGGTAGTATTCCATAGCTGGCAGTGCTCTCAGATCAGCCACAACTATCCTGACAAGAGAGTCTACACTCCTGTTTCCCAGTTTAGTTCAGTTGCTCAGTCACATCTGACCCCATGTCTGTCTGTGACCCCATGGACTGCAACACGTCAGGCTTCCCTGTCCTTCACCATCTCCTGGAGCTTGCTCAAACTCATGCCCATTGAGTTGGTGATGCCATTCAACCATCTTGTCTCCTATCACCCCCTTCTCTTCCTGCCTTCTATTTTTTCAAGCATCAGGGTCTTTTCCAATGAGTCGGCTCTTCACATCAAGTGGCCAAATTATTGGAACTTCAGCATCAGTACTTTCAATGAATATTCAAGGTTGATTTCCTTTAGGATTGCCTGGTTGGATCTCATCGCTGTCCAAAGGACTCTCAAGAGTCTTATCCAACACCACAGTTCAAAGGCATGAATTCCAGTGCTCAGCCTTCTTTATGGTCCAACTCTTATATTCATACATGACTACTGGAAACCAGAGCTTTGACTATACAGACTTTTGTTGGCAAAGTGATGTCTCTGCTTCATGTCTCATTTAACCCACTTCTGGACTGGCAGACAACTAGCTGGATTCTAATCACCTCTGCAATGACTTTCAAAGAAGATTCTGATGTATTATAAGCAACTGCTGGCTAAATAGTAGATAAACATTACATTCTTAGATGCAAATGTAATTTCAGCTCATCTTATCACACAATATTAATTTGAACTGTCATCATACCATCATCCCAAAGTGTCCGTGAAATAAGAACACAATTCTTTAGCTAAAATCAAAGGTTAAAGTCAGTAAAAGTGCATTTGTCTAGAAAAAAATCTGTACCATATTACCTCTTTTAGTCAAGGTGAAAGTGCAAAGAAAACCTTTTAAAATTTTTCAGCTGGTAATATCCAATTACTGTTGATGCAAAGAAAATGACCAATAGAAAATCTTACCCTCTTCTTGTCAGCTAACTTTAAAATTACATCCTATAGAAAGTTAGAAAGAACTTAGAACTAGAATGGATCTGATTCTCAAAGAACAGGAAGCTTTGAAAAAGGGGACTGGTGGTAATGCAACATCACTGAAAAGTAAATGCGTATAATTAGAGGAACTTACTCTAAAAGGGAGACTCTATATCCTTAAAAGACACCTGCTAATCTACGTTTGAATGAACAGTGTTAACTCTTCCATTATCCCTGTAAAACTGAATTCCAGTGGTAGTATTCCATAGCTGGCAGTGCTCTCAGATCAGCCACAACTATCCTGACAAGAGAGTCTACACTCCTGTTTCCCAGTTTAGTTCAGTTGCTCAGTCACATCTGACCCCATGTCTGTCTGTGACCCCATGGACTGCAACACGTCAGGCTTCCCTGTCCTTCACCATCTCCTGGAGCTTGCTCAAACTCATGCCCATTGAGTTGGTGATGCCATTCAACCATCTTGTCTCCTATCACCCCCTTCTCTTCCTGCCTTCTATTTTTTCAAGCATCAGGGTCTTTTCCAATGAGTCGGCTCTTCACATCAAGTGGCCAAATTATTGGAACTTCAGCATCAGTACTTTCAATGAATATTCAAGGTTGATTTCCTTTAGGATTGCCTGGTTGGATCTCATCGCTGTCCAAAGGACTCTCAAGAGTCTTATCCAACACCACAGTTCAAAGGCATGAATTCGTCAGTGCTCAGCCTTCTTTATGGTCCAACTCTTATATTCATACATGACTACTGGAAAAACCAGAGCTTTGACTATACAGACTTTTGTTGGCAAAGTGATGTCTCTGCTTTTGAACAGGCTGTCTAGGTTTGTCATAGCTTTTCTTTCAAGGGGCAAGTGTCTTTTAATTTTATGGATGCAGTCACTGTCTTCAGTGATTTTGGACCCCAAGAAAATAAAGTCTGTCACTGTTTCCACTGCTTCCCCCATCTGTCATGAAGTGATGGGACTGGATGCCATGATCTTCAGTTTTTGAATGTTGAGTTTTAAGCCACTTTTTCACTCTCCTCTTTCATGTTCATCAAGAGGCTCTTTAGTTCCTCTTTGCTTTCTGCCATTAAAGAGGTATTATCTGTGTATCTGAGGTTGTTGGTATTTCTCTCAGTGAGCATGACTCTAGCTTGTGTTTCATCCAGACCAGCATTTAGCATGATATACTCTGCATACAAGTTAAATAAGCAGGGTGACAATATACAGCCTTGACATATTCTTTTTCCAATTTGGAACCAATCTGTAGTTCTATGTCTGGTTCTAACTGCTGCTTCTTGGGGAGAAGCACTTTAATGGCATCATCTTTTAGGATCTGAAATAGCTCTGATGGAATTCTGTCACCTCTACTAGCTTTGTTTGGAGTGAAGTTTCCTAAAGCCCACTTCCTCTTTCTAGGAATTCCTTTTCCTGGTATCCAGGCTCCCAGCCCTGAAATCTGGTGTTGAATTTAGCATTACTAGATATAATTAGATTATATCTCAGGCAGCTGCCAAATCCAAAAGACAAAAGTCCTTTCTCTTATGGAGGCTGATTATCGGACACTATTGACTAGTGTGATGCCATTCAACCATCTTGTCTCCTATCACCCCCTTCTCTTCCTGCCTTCTATTTTTTCAAGCATCAGGGTCTTTTCCAATGAGTCGGCTCTTCACATCAAGTGGCCAAATTATTGGAACTTCAGCATCAGTACTTTCAATGAATATTCAAGGTTGATTTCCTTTAGGATTGCCTGGTTGGATCTCATCGCTGTCCAAAGGACTCTCAAGAGTCTTATCCAACACCACAGTTCAAAGGCATGAATTCGTCAGTGCTCAGCCTTCTTTATGGTCCAACTCTTATATTCATACATGACTACTGGAAAAACCAGAGCTTTGACTATACAGACTTTTGTTGGCAAAGTGATGTCTCTGCTTTTGAACAGGCTGTCTAGGTTTGTCATAGCTTTTCTTTCAAGGGGCAAGTGTCTTTTAATTTTATGGATGCAGTCACTGTCTTCAGTGATTTTGGACCCCAAGAAAATAAAGTCTGTCACTGTTTCCACTGCTTCCCCCATCTGTCATGAAGTGATGGGACTGGATGCCATGATCTTTGTTTTTTGATGTTGAGTTTTAAGCCAGCTTTTTCACTCTCCTCTTTCATGTTCATCAAGAGGCTCTTTAGTTCCTCTTTGCTTTCTGCCATTAAAGAGGTATTATCTGTGTATCTGAGGTTGTTGGTATTTCTCTCAGTGAGCATGACTCTAGCTTGTGTTTCATCCAGACCAGCATTTAGCATGATATACTCTGCATACAAGTTAAATAAGCAGGGTGACAATATACAGCCTTGACATATTCTTTTTCCAATTTGGAACCAATCTGTAGTTCTATGTCTGGTTCTAACTGCTGCTTCTTGGGGAGAAGCACTTTAATGGCATCATCTTTTAGGATCTGAAATAGCTCAGCTGGAATTCTATCACCTCCACTAGCTTTGTTTGGAGTGAAGTTTCCTAAAGCCCACTTCCTCTTTCTAGGGAATTCCTTTTCCTGGTATCCAGGTCCCAGTCTGAGACTGAAGTCCAGCCCTGAAATCTGGTGTTGGAATTTAGCATTACTAGATATAATTAGATTATATCTCAGGCACTGATCTCAGTGCCAAATCCAAAAGACAAAAGTCCTTTCTCTTATGGAGGCTGATTATCGGACACTATTGACTAGTGTGTGCCTTCCAAATACTTCACTGCTCTGCTGTACCTATTTTGGAACAGTAACAATTGGTCTAATATTCCCCCTGGTAGCCAATTGCTGGCATGTGACCAGGTCTATGAGTCCCCTGGACACAGTTCCTTATTTACCTTGCCTAACCCTTGCTATTATACTTTAGCCACCTGATGCAAAGAGCTGACTCACTGTGAAAGACTGTGATGCTGGGAAAAATTGAAGGCAGGTGGAGAATGGGGTAACAGAGGACAAGATGGTTGGATGGCATCATTGACTCAATGGACTTGACTTGGAGCTAGCTCCAGGAGATGGCGAAGGACAGGGAAGCCTGGAGCCCTGCAGCCCTTAGGGTCGCAAAGAGTTGGACACAACTTAGTGACTGAACAATAACAACCCTTGCTACCATAGTGTAAGCTGCTCATTAAACAGACCAAGTTTTTGTTCCTCTCCATCTGATTTGCTCTGCTGTGAATCATGGGACAAAGTCAGCTATTTCAGAAGACTACTTAAACCTCAGATTGAAGTGTGGCCTCAACTTCAATTTTTATACTATGCTGTCCTATATAGTAGTCAGAAGCCACATGTGGCCACTGAGCACTTGAGGTATGGCTGATTGGAGATGGCAGGTGCTTCAAGTATTAAATACACACTGGATTTCAAAGAAAAAGAGAGGAGCGAGAGAAAAAAAGACAGAGAAACAAAGAAAAAGGAAGGACAGAAGGAGTGACAGAGATTCCAACAAGTTTTAAAGTGCTGACTAAATGCTGAAGTGATAATATAAACATAAATATATTATGAAAATTAATTTTAGCAATTTCTTCTGTTTAAAATGCGACTATTAGATAATTTAAAACTACATATATCATTTGCATTATATTTTTCCTGAACTGTGTTATTTTATAACATTTAACCAATGGCAGCAACAACCGAGTCAGTATTGTGAGAGGCTTGTCTGCATATCTAGACGTCATTAGAAAAACATATAAAAACGAAAAACTGCCAGCTAATTAACAGGGAAGGAGTGCTAGATAACATCATCACTATTTTGCAATCCTCCATCAAAATAACTGAATCAGGTGAGCATCACCAATGGACGCTAAGACCATTGGCAAAGAGGTTGTTAACAGAAAAGGCTATGTATCCAATGTCAAAATAATGCCCTAGACATTACTTACAATCTATAAAAATAGGGTCCTACTTTAACACATTATCAAACTCAGTAAATGAGTAGTGCTATAAACTTTATATGCCTCTTGACATGTGGTAACATGAGGTAAACATTACCTACAAAGCCTCTGTTCCTATGTTTATGAAAATTTTTAAACATACAGCAACTATGAAAGAATTTTATAGTTAAAATCTTTATCTATATCATCTAATATTTTACTATACCTAGTTTATTAATATCCATCTCCTTATTCATTTCAGTTTCATGTGTTTCAAAAGTAATTAAAGCCATTAGTAAATGTCCTCCCTAAACCATCTATGAAGCATTCTTGCCAAACAAATTTAACCTGAATCTAATCAAGTCTCCTATCCTAACTTTCAGTTGCTGTGAAATATACAGGCTATAGAAAAACAAATTAGTTCATACTAAGAGGAAATAGAAAAGCTCAGAATGTGGGACGTTCTGCAAAATTAGATGGTTTAAAAAGTTTATGTCATGAAAGAAAAATTTTAAGTGACTAGATTTAAGAGTCTAAAAAGACATAACAAATTTCAATTTGTCAACCTAAATAACAATTAATTTTTTTAAAAGCTAATAAATCTGGCATATGGGAGTAACAGATATAAACTACTACACATAAAATATATAACCAATAAGGATGTACTATATAGCATAAGGAATTATAGGCAATATCTTATAACAGCCTCAAATGAGAAATAATCTGAAATACCTATATGTATATATACATATCTAATTGGATCACTTTGCTGTACACCTGAAACACACAATATTGCAAACCAACTACACTTCAATTAAAAAATTCTAAAACAGGGCTTCCCTGGTGGTCCAGTGGGTGGGGACACCACCTTGCAGTGCAAGGAGTGCCGGTTCGATCCCTCGTCTCGGAGGAGCCTGTGTGCAGTAGAGCAGCTGGACTGCTGTGTCCAACTACTGAGCCAGAGCTCTGGAGCGCATGTGCCCAGAGCCGGTGCCCTGCGGAGAGAGGGGCCACTGAGATGGGAGGCCCACACAGGCCAAAGAATGAGGATGGATGAAAATGAATAGATGAAAGACCAAAAGAAAAAAAAAAATTCTAAAACAAAGCTACAAAGAACATTCTTGCAACAATTAAAGAGATGTGAATATGGACGGGATAATTAGCTGATATTATGGAACTATAATTTTCTTAGATGTGACAGTAGGGACTGAGGTTATGTATTATTATCTTCTTTAATGAGACACATGTTAAAGAGAGAAACTGTCTCTGTATATACCTTTACATTTTAAAATTTACTCATTTATCTATTCTATAGGAATAAAACAAATACATTAAAATGCTAACAATTACTGTATCTAAGAGGAGGGTAAACAAGTCTCAGCTGGGCTGTTTTTTCAGCTTTTCTGTACATATTAAACTTTCTGTACATATTGAAACACTTCAATATAGGAATGAGGGGCTAGGTAGTTTAAGAATTTGTCTTTTTTCTGCCCCAGCCTTTCAAATAGAAAGTGACCTCTGGAAAAAAAAGGCTTAGCACAGACATAAAAATGTATCTCTATTAACATTATTTCCACCGCAGAGTCTATGCTATTATTAGCTAAGAGTCTTCAATACACAATACTCGAATGGATATTTTCGTCTGTAAACAAAGGTTTTAATGCTGTAGTGCTACAGAAGACAGCTCAATCACAAGGTTAAACTTGAGACTGACCTCACTCCCAACCATCTGTGTACAGTACAGACTAAAACAGTCTACCACAAACTTCAGATTTTACTCTATATTCCCCCTGATTAAAGTATCCTGCAACAAATCTTGCCTACACCTGGCAACTTGGGACACAAAGTTTTCTGTGACGTTTTCCTTTAAGAGTTCATCCTATTTGCAGCCCCAAGTCAACAGGGCAGCCTCACCAATTTCAAAGACACATTCATTAGCCACAGTCTGATTTAGAAACAAAATCATTAGCAGAAATCACTAGATACAGTATAGTGTAAACAAAATAAAGTATTAAATTTATATTACTAACTAAAACAAGATTTACAAACACACATACAAAACTGGATACGAAATCTTATACAAACCTTTAGTTGAAGAAAAAATGACCACAGACAATCATGACCATTCTTTCCAATTAGAGTTAGAAATATCGTACAACCTGGAAACAGAGAGGCACCTTGGAAGAAGCAGTGAAAATGACAAGATAATGCTGAACACTAAACTGAAAACCAGTGCAACGATCAGGGCTTAGGTTTACAGTTAAGGGTGTTCTTTGGCATAAAGGAGCAGCAGCAGCAGGGCATGAAACTACCTGGGGGAAGACAAATCACCACACAGATTCAATAAAGTCATTAATTCTACCTGTCCTGCTTCAGAGGCAATAAAAAAGAGAAAGAATATTTACCAGGGTTTGTCTTTTCAAGCTGATACCATCGGTAAAACGCTCTTTTCTTCTGTTCACTCAAGTCTGATCCCTGCTGCAACAACCAGTGAGAGATCCGGCTCTGACTGATACCTACAGAGAAAGAGAAACAGCTGCTGTAGGCACTTTAATTACAGGGAAGTTAACGAGGGGTCTGTTGGTGCTAAGGTTACCGAGTACTTTACTCTTTTAACTCTACAAGGAAGCTGCAACTTGAGCAAGGCTTTAAATATTGGGCTTTTTTGTAGAAGCTGAATGCAAGCATATATTTAGAAATGATCTCTATTAACATTATTTCCACGCAGAGTCTATGCTATTATTAGCTAAGAGTCTTCAATACACAATACTCGAATGGATATTTTCGTCTGTAAACAAAGGTTTTAATGCTGTAGTGCTACAGAAGACAGCTCAATCACAAGGTTAAACTTGAGACTGACCTCACTCCCAACCATCTGTGTACAGTACAGACTAAAACAGTCTACCACAAACTTCAGATTTTACTCTATATTCCCCCTGATTAAAGTATCCTGCAACAAATCTTGCCTACACCTGGCAACTTGGGACACAAAGTTTTCTGTGACGTTTTCCTTTAAGAGTTCATCCTATTTGCAGCCCCAAGTCAACAGGGCAGCCTCACCAATTTCAAAGACACATTCATTAGCCACAGTCTGATTTAGAAACAAAATCATTAGCAGAAATCACTAGATACAGTATAGTGTAAACAAAATAAAGTATTAAATTTATATTACTAACTAAAACAAGATTTACAAACACACATACAAAACTGGATACGAAATCTTATACAAACCTTTAGTTGAAGAAAAAAT
Source organism: Tragulus kanchil (assembly GCA_022376925.1). Classification (NCBI taxonomy): domain Eukaryota; kingdom Metazoa; phylum Chordata; class Mammalia; order Artiodactyla; family Tragulidae; genus Tragulus; species Tragulus kanchil. The sequence continues at coordinate 141,507,973 of JAIOJX010000023.1, forward strand.
GACCACAGACAATCATGACCATTCTTTCCAATTAGAGTTAGAAATATCGTACAACCTGGAAACAGAGAGGCACCTTGGAAGAAGCAGTGAAAATGACAAGATAATGCTGAACACTAAACTGAAAACCAGTGCAACGATCAGGGCTTAGGTTTACAGTTAAGGGTGTTCTTTGGCATAAAGGAGCAGCAGCAGCAGGGCATGAAACTACCTGGGGGAAGACAAATCACCACACAGATTCAATAAAGTCATTAATTCTACCTGTCCTGCTTCAGAGGCAATAAAAAAGAGAAAGAATATTTACCAGGGTTTGTCTTTTCAAGCTGATACCATCGGTAAAACGCTCTTTTCTTCTGTTCACTCAAGTCTGATCCCTGCTGCAACAACCAGTGAGAGATCCGGCTCTGACTGATACCTACAGAGAAAGAGAAACAGCTGCTGTAGGCACTTTAATTACAGGGAAGTTAACGAGGGGTCTGTTGGTGCTAAGGTTACCGAGTACTTTACTCTTTTAACTCTACAAGGAAGCTGCAACTTGAGCAAGGCTTTAAATATTGGGCTTTTTTGTAGAAGCTGAATGCAAGCATATATTTAGAAATGATCTATTAGAGGCCAAACCATTTTATTTACAGAGATTTCAAAATGCTCTCTAAAGTCACCTCTAAACCAGGTCCCGAATATGAATCAAGTTAGAAGTTGATTAAACTTCTGCTCTTTCAACCACCATCACCACCTCCACCCCAATCATGATTTATGACAACAGAACTTTTACCTGATATTTGGAAAAAAAACCCAAAAACCAAAACAAGACAGCATATTATTGATATAGATAAAAAGATATAGGGAGCAGCTGTGAAAGCAGAGGTCACTGAAGATACTCTCTTCAATAAAGTTTCTGGATTATTATCTCATTTAGGCTAGCTCACTTGTTGATTTGTTTTCAGAGTCATTAGTATAGACAACTAACAGCTGGAAGACTTAGAGTTCTGCTACAATAGGACCTCTCTTAAGAAACCCCAAAAGGTAAAGATGTTCCTTTAACAGACTTACCCAAACCCTGAACAGGATATAAAGCAGTAGTTTTCAGCTATCACTAAGAAGTTCTTGACAGCAATTAATAAGAAATGTGAAACACCTCTATGTGGAAAGTAAAAAAGCATTTCTAAAACTTACTAGGATGAGAATAATATGCTTATTTCATTATAGCTATTCCAAAAGTGAGTAATTCAACATACAACTGGCAAAAGCAAAGAATAGGAAATATAAAACTGTCATATACACCCATAAGGAACTTTCCAAAAAACCATTCAGTGAACATAGAGGGTTAACAGTACCTAAGCTTTCTCAAGGAATCACTTATGGTAGGTAACCAGATAGTACTCAATACCACCTGTGCCAACACCTGTTTAAAGCTCTAATGCACAACAGAATGGTTATTATGAAGTAATCACACCCTCAACAAACTCAAGCCCCTAGAGTTCCGTACTTGTAAAATCCTACGCTAAAAGAAAGTTTGAAGAAATGGAGGAAGGGATAGTTTTGTTAAAGGTTTTGAAACACTGGTTCTCTGAATGGAAACACCTTTCACATTCAAAGGGTGAAATTCAGTGAGTTTTCCAAAACTGAAGGGATCATGTTCTCAGATCATTCATGCAGCAGTTTTCCAAAGGGCTGAAGATCTACATTCAAGCAGATGCCAGTAGCTATCACTGTATGCTTGTTCTAAAAGAATGCAAATTATTCGGCATAATTAAATTTGCTATGTCTAGCAATGCTTTCATTGAAAGTCTGGTTTCAGACATTATACTATTTTTTTAAATATTATTTTTTAACAAGAGTGAAGAAAACAACCATTTACCACCATGAAATCAAAACTGATTTTCATGTCAACAAAATTAAACTATTTTACATGGATTCTTACACTGGTACCATACTGCTCAAAAACAGGAAATCTGAGGAAAATCTGTTAAGAAAAAATATATCAGTTTTGTTACCTACAGTATTACCTCTTCCTCAAACAGGCAGATCACACACAGAACAAACCATAGCGCCAACTAGGTATCAGAGCTCTCCAATAAAATAAAGTTTTCCCAGAAAAGTTTCAAAAATTCTACATGGTGGTAAAAGAATGGATATGTATTAATATGGAAAGATGTCCATGATATACATGGAAAAGTATATACTTTAATGAATACATATATTTTTACATAATCTATGTTGTTTTGCACAGTAACAAAAGCTCATATATAGCCAAAGATACACAACATGTCACTCTCTGTCCATTATACATCTTTATATTGTTCTTAATCTGTCTACATATATTTATTACTTTATTTTCTTTTTATCATTTCCCTATAAACACAATACATTCTACTGGTTGCTTAATAAACACTGTAATTAAGTTAACAAAAGAGAAGTGCCAAAAAAAAAAAATTCATCTCAGCCTCTTCTGACCAATTCCACTCTGGGGTAAGCAATTTTAACTGCAAATATATGGTGCTCTGCAATTTTCTCTATGTGTAATTATTAATTTAATAAAACAAAGGGAGATAAGGTAATAAACAATAGCCTCCTGCCTAGTCATTTGTGAGAGGAAATAAACAAGAAACTTCTTTTCTGTAAACTTAATCTCAGTTTTCATAAGAAAATAAATTAATAAAGTAGGTAGTTTTATTTCCAGAAAAGGCACTATAAAAATTCAATATATACAATAATATTGCTTAGTTAGCAACTTGCTGATTAGTAAGGCTCCTATAGTTGATACTCCTGGGGTCAGTCCATAAATTCTGAACTTCAACTGAGCAAGATGTCAAAGGGCCCTACAGTTTCTCTTTACTGGGAGAAAATTCTCCATATTCTACCTCCCACTGCTGAAAACAATGTCATTCTCTGTAAGTTTTAGCTCCACAAAAATTCTTTTCTACCTTTCACAGGGCAGATGAAAAGAAATTTACATATAACCTTCAACACTGAGAGAGTAACCCCTGATTAATTTCTTTCCAATAAGAAAGTGATCACATTGAGCTCAAAGGATGAAAAAGCCTTTTGCTGGTCTCATTCACATTCTCCTCTGAGATTCCTTCTGGGTTCTCAAATGTCACGTTCCCTTCCACTAGAGGGCTCTCCACCATAACCCAATCCTGTCCCAAGTTGCTAGTCCTACAAATTTCAATGTTTCTTCTTCCTCTAACTTCCTGTGGCATGTGACACTATTGACCACTCACATCGTCTTCATCCTTGGAATGCTGGATACAAATCTGCAATGCAACTTTTCAGCAAACTTCAGGGACTGCTATGTTATCTTCTTACATGTCAGTGCCCCAAGATTCCATGTTTAAGCATCTCCTCACTCTATACTCTCTTCCTTTGGTCATCTCAACTATCACCAATCATGGCTTAAAATGTCTAAAGACCAACAACTTCCAGAGCACCAGACTATTCCTTTCAAACCATCTACTAGATAGCTGCATGGGAATTTCCCAAAAGCCCTCAGCATAGTGAATTTGATTTCTTAGCCTCCTCCTTTAAATCTGCTCTTCTTTCTGTGTCCCCCATCTCAATTTTATCTTCCATTCCACTCTCACATGCTTACTAAATGCAATCCTGTTCTCTTCCAAAACTTTTCTTCATCTCTCTAATCCTCATTCCAGCAGTTTGGAATGTCAGCCTCCTTTGCCTAGATAACGGAAATAATTCTGATGGAAAAAATAATTCATCTAAGATCCACAAAATGCAAAATCCTCATGATCAGATCCTTTTAAATTAGAATATTCCACAGATGAAAAAGTGAAACGCGCTGCTTCAAGCGATTTTCTACTTGAGAGCGGCAGTCATCACTGCAATTCACCTTCCACAGTGTGAGAGATACGTCTCAAAAATTTAAAAGAACACATGCATCCATTCTCCATAAAAATAATTCACAAACGCAGAGAAAACAAGTTCTTCCTACATTTCTAACCTCTCATTCTTTAGAGGTAACTTTATTTGGGGTGAATCACTCTAAACTCCTTCCTATCTGTTTAATACACAAACATCTACAAATCTGGGCTTCCCTCGTGGCTCAGATGGTCAAGAATCTGCCTGTAATGCAGCAGTTGTGGGTTTGATTCCTGGGTTGGGAAGATTCCCTTCTCCAGAGGATCTTTCACTTCAGTATGCATGCCTGGAGAATCCCACAGACAGAGGAGCCTGACAGGCTACAATCCATGGGCCTCAAAGAGTCAGACACACCTGAGCGACTATCTCTTTCATGTAGATATATATATATATATATATATATATCTAGTCTTGTTTTCATTTGGAGTTATTTTGTGTACAGTAGGTAACAATCTTTCTCATATAATTTCTTGGAATTTTCTCATGTAGTGTATTATGAACCTTCATCATTCTAAAGGCTACACTGTATTTTATAGCAGAAATGTACCATAATCCACTTGAACAT